>JARFOD010143924.1:0-10996 GCA_031763545.1 Mopalia muscosa | reverse complement strand
CGTTCGCGTTGAAGACAAACGCCATAATCTCCATGGCAAGATGATGTACATATCGCTGACGAACATTCTAAATGATGTTAGAAACCAATTCCTTCTCTGCCAAGCTTGTGGGTATGGCAACGAAAATGTCAAGAACTGGCAGCGAAAGAAGGTGGCGTTCGAGAAGGAGTTTAAACATTTGGCCCGGATGGACCCCTGCCCAATACCCAATTCTAAAGATATACATCGTTGTTATATCCCTCCCAAAATGACTATCATGGGTGAATACACAAGCCAACAGATGGATGAATACGTCACCCAGCTTTTGGATGAAATAGAAATACCCGACCCGTTTCAGAATGTCGTGAAAAACATTCCAGATGAGCCAATCCGACCTACTGCTCCGCCTAGGTTGAAAAAAGTGAGGAGAAAAAAGGCCCTGCTAAAGGAGCTAGAAATGCTCGAGTTCCACCAAACGCCCTGGGTGATCGAAAATTACTTTCGCGGTTGGCAGATGGATGTGACTGAAAGTCACGGCGCAGACCCTAAAGCTTTCCTCGAGGTGGCGCGCCCCAGATCAGGGCAAAACTTGAAGAACTCCGAGTCATCAATGGCGCCAAGTTCCAACTTGCCCTCAAAGACAAGCTCCGCAAAGCTAAACCTGATGGAACTGAGGAGTATACAGACCCTGTACTACGACACCCACAGGAGGCACTTCTTAAGGTTAGCGAAATCAAAGCAGCTTTGGACAAGACCATTCCACACATCCTAGAGGTGCCCGATAAGTGGACAAATAGAGGATCCGGGTGGGTCGTCGACCAAGTGGAAACGCTTTGGCTGGACATTGCCCGATATCAGCCACTGAGAGGCGGCTCCTAAAATTCCTCTACCTGCTGAAGTGGCTTCGAAGAAGGCAGTCGTCAACGTGAAAAACAAAGACGACCACTGCCTAAGATGGGCCCTGTGGTCTGCGCTCTTCCCCGCAGCAGACCATGTGGATAGGCCGAGCAAGTACCCCATAAAGGACAACCTCGACTTCAAAGGAATCGATACCCCCACACCCATCTCTCAGATTTCAAAGGTCGAGAAGCAGAACGACCTTGCAATCAATGTCTTCGGGTAGAATAAGGGAGTAACCGTCCACCACCTCAGCAAGCAATCTGAGCACATGCCCCGCATCAACCTACTGCTGGTCGAGAAGGCAGGTAGGTTCCACTACACCTGGGTCAAGGACCTAAACTGTCTCCTCTACGACCAGAGTAAACACCAACACCGCAAACACTTCTGCCCTCGCTGTCTCCACGCATACTCTAGGAAAGACCTACTGGACGCCCACAACCCCGAATGCCAATGGATTGGACAGACGGCTGTGAGGGTGAAGATTCCCGAAGAGGGTGAAAATAAGCTTTCCTTCCAGGACCACCACAAACAGTTACCTGCACCATACGTCATCCACGCCGACTTTGAAGCTCTAATCACCAAAATCGAGGGAGCTGCCTCAAACCCGAGCGAAAGCAGCACCCAGAAAACACACCATCATGAGGCCTGTAGCTTCTGCTACGTCGTGGTGCGATGTGATGGGCATACAGAGCCGCCGGTGGAATATAGAGGCCCCAACACGGTAGAACGCTTCTTAAGAGCACTCCACAAGGCAATGCAGATGACGCAAGGGGACAAGTGGGTCCATAAAGACGCCACTACCTGCCATGTTTGTGAAAAGCTGCTAGGAGACGACTCCGATCGCGATCACTGTCACATCACCGGTAAATACAGGGGAGCCGCCCACAACAAATGCAACTTGAAGCTGTGTCTGAGCCCTAAAACCACCCCGATCCCGGTTATTTTCCACAGCCTGCGGGGGTATGACTCCCACCTGTTGATGCAAGCCATCTCGAAAGTTCAGGGCCGCATCTCCTGCATCCCAAACAATACGGGTCGCTCCGGTTAATTGACAGCGCCCAGTCCCTGCTGTCCTCCATTGTCCAGCTGGTGGCGGCAAATAAGCCCGAGGCGTTTCATATAACAGCACAATACGAGCCAGCAAAAGAGAGGCGCGATCTGTTATTGCGCAAGGGCGTATACACCTACGAGTACATGGACTCCTGGGAACGGTTTGAAGTGCCCCAGCTTCCGTCCAAAGAGGCCTTCTATAGCAAGCTCTCTGATGGGAATATCAGCGAGGATGACTACGTCCGCGCACAAACAGTGTGGGATAACTTCAGGTGCCGCAATTGGGGGGACTATCATGATCTCTACTGTCGCATATCGTCAAGACAACGGCTTGTAGGCTCGTAAATCCTGCACCGAGGCCACCATATGCGCCCAATGAAGTTTACAATCGTGTTTGCTATCCATCAAAAGCTGCTATACGTATGACAGTATGAGTCTTAAAGAGGCCAAAAACTTAGCAGGGGTATGTTGTTAGCAGGTGACAACCGCGCCATGGTACAACGTGTTGACGAGCATCTTTCCATCGGTAGACATGATTGCGGAGAGTTTCGTTACGCCATGTAGTGAGGATCCTTAAATTGCGGGGACTACCTTGGTTCCATTTTTCGGTCGCCAGGTGGCGATTGCTTGGCGGACGGCTTGGGTTCAGGTGGCGCATGCTTCCCTCGTGACCAAGCTTGAGATAGAACAGCACAGCCACGGCTAAACCCACCCGTCTTATAACCCCAGGTATCGGTGGTATTCCATACTCGTGGCAGGCCTGTCCGCTGTTCTGGCAGCTCTGATTTTGGAAGATCTATCTGCGAAACACTCGGCCCCGTTAGCTTAATAAGTGTGGCATCTTGAAGGTCTGCCTTCAGTTTGCCCTGTTTTGCCTGCCTGGCGGCGGCTCCAGCCCGCCCAGTGCCGACCTTTTTTGGATCCTTCTCCTTAGGCTCTGTTGCTCTCTGGAACGCTGCCTTCTCTGGAACCGCTGTCTTCTCTGGATCCGCTGTCTTCTCTGGATCCGCTGTCTTCTCCATTATTCTCGTCGGTTGAATCGTTTATGTATTGAGAGGATTCTTTAAATTGGCAGTACTTCATAGTGGTAATCGCTGTGGTAAGCGGTGCTAACCACATGCCGAACATGCGGTAAACACCACGCATAGCACTGCTTAGAGCCTGCTCAACGCATGTATCAGCCTCCAGCTCTGCGACGAGCTTTGAACGGGTTTCTTCGGGACGGGGAGCACTTGCTGACCACCCCTGTATACAGCTGCAGAGCAGCCTGACCACGAGTCTTCGTCATAGCCGCGCCCAACCACGCTTGGTAACGAGAATACAGCTTGTCTTCTCCGTCTGTGAACGAGTCGACTTTGTCAGCTGTCAGGGTCATCCGCGATACTTTCCAGCCTGGCCTCCAGTGGCCAGTGCGGCGAGCCTCTCGCGGCGCATCGAGGCATGCTCCTGTTTGTCTGATGACTCCGGAATGTCATGCACAGGCTGAATGCCGTGCATCTCATCAAGCAACCGATCGATGTCTTCGTAGTCCCACATGTTTCAAACATATCCTCCTGGTCTCGGAATCTAATATGGCGTATGTATTACGTTGAGAATACGCTTCCTGTTAGACACGGGCTCCCTTGGTGTATCACCACCCGTAACACGCACCACAACTGACTACCAGAACTATGGCACGCAATGTCGTCATCAACTGTTCCAACCTCATCGCTGCATGCGAGGCCGCCAAGGCTGGGACAAGCCGCTCTCCACGGTCTTCTTGATTGAGACCTCCGCCCGCCCTGGCCCCAACGGTACCAAGTATATGCGGTTCCAAGCCTCCGTCCCCGGCAAGAACGGACGGATGTATCAGCCGTACTTTTGATCCCCTGACATTCGACGGACACCCTTTGATGCCCCACAACATCCACATGCTCAGCTCGCACTCGGTTTCCACTGCATCGCGAACATGAACGCCGTCCGCGCCTCCAACATGGGCCTCTCCATCCCCTCAGAAATGGAGGTCGTGGTTGTGGAGCCAATCGCCACCCGCAGGGTCGGAGTACATGACGTTTTCGACGACGCCTTAGCACCGGGGGAGGGGGGGGGGGCTTCTGGAAGCCGAGTATCCGAAATAATCTTGCTGGACAGTAGACGCCGCTCCGAGCCGTTTGGCAGGCATCACCTTAGTAGTGGGGCTTACAGAAACCCACTCCGGAAAGGTCCGAGTCTGCCTCTGGCTTTTAACCCCGAGAGGGTCGCGTACTCTTCGGTGAGGGTTGAGCCGGCGTCCGTAATTCTCAGCTGCCAATTGCTTTGCGGATTGTACTAGAGGGAAGCCCACTCTCCCGGCTAAATCGGTTAGTGCCCTCCAGACCGCTAACGACGAGCTCGGTGCAACCGCTTGTGTGGTAGAGAGCGTCGAGCTTCAGGATCTAAGCGGGTTGCGAAGACGGCGTCGTATACGGTGGAACGGATGGAGATCTCACTTTTTGAGCCCGATGTACGACCCACCCCTTAGCCTCCCGGAGCTCAGGCCAAGCTAACATGGCCAAGCTATCCGATATCGATGCCCACATCGAGCTGGAGAAGCAAAAGTTGTCTGAAGCAGCTGACGAACTCAGCCGGAGACGTGTCTCAGAACGCTTGCGCAGCCTAGAGATGAACGAGCGTCGCGTCTGGAGGCGGTCTCAAGTACTGGAGAGGCTCGGCGCTCCCAAATCATCTGCATCCGAAAAACGATTAGCCGGATCCTCCAAGACGACACGACGCTGCTGGCCGATCGCGTCCGCACTCTTTCGAGAGCAAGGCATCACGATCCCAAGCATTCTCACGGCGATTGGCATGGCCATCTCGACACTGGTTATTGCCCTTACAGGAGGTACTTCGACGGGCGGCACCCCGCCACCCCCCAGCGTCATTTCACAAGGGCGGCCTGAAAGGCTGGGTTAAGAAGCCCCAGCAGAGCCTTGGGAAGGTCCTCGCCAAGCTGGCTGAAAAGGCGGCTGCAGCTCTAACTGGGATCATAGGCTCCATTTATCTTTGCTCCTGAACTTCCTCGCGAAAACGGCCGGATGGCTGGCCGGAAATATTTGGGCTATCGTCGTGGCCGTTGGGACCCTTCTCCGGGTTGCAGTGCGTGGACATTTACGAACGAAACCAAAGCAGCAGTAGACCGATCGCAACCCCGCCTACAACCAATGCTGTTTTGTCGTCTTCGTGGATTTTGGCGAAGCTGATAGCTTCGCTACTAGTATCCACAGTGTGCGACCGCTCCGCCACAGTGGGTACTAATAGCCACTAGCCCTGTTTCTCCCGTGTGGTTGGCAGCGTTGGGCGGGGCGTCAGCCACATTTATCCCAGCGTTTTCACCCAGCGTCAGATGGCTTTTGGCGATGACGATTTCGTTGTTGTGGCCTACCACTTAGCCTATGCGGAGGAGCATATCGCTCGGTGCCATATACAGCCCAATCCCAAAGACGAAATCAACCAGGGAGCCCCCGTAGCGCAGAACATCTTGATACCGCTTGATCGCTGACGGGAGGTCCACAGGCGAGGCATCTTCAACGTTCGCGTCCTTGTCTGGGCCTGAGCGCCTAGAATCGCCCAGACATAGGTTCCGGTTCAGCCTCTCGACGCTGGGATGTGAAAAGCCCTGCAGCTTGTCTGTGATAAAGGTGTTCCAGCCAATTTTGATCCTGCTGGATGAAGTCAATGTGATACTTACCGGGGCTTCTCTGGAAAGACATGTGGGATCCGTCGTTATACCCTGCGTTGAATCCCCTGTCAGTCACCTGGAATCTCTGGCTGGTCCAATATGAATACGCCTTCCCAAAGCTCTTGTTAACCCCATTCCGCCGCCAGTCTGTATTAGGAGACTCGCTGCAAATTAGCTCATATGCTCTTCTGTTGTACGAGTTGTTCCAATTCTCCCAGACATCGTCTTGAGGGAGGGGCGCCTGTATCTCCGCCAGGATCCGGCGGATCTGGCTGTAGACATGAAAGCCATACAGGGCGCGGATTTGTGGGTTCGGAGCTGACATGTGATCTTTCACGGATACACCGCAGCCTGTGGTGCACCACACGGCGAAATTGAGCTGGTTCTGCCACCACTGCATAGGGTTGCTGTACCACGCCTGTATCAATTGATTATTCGACACTTTCGGCAACACGTACTTCTGAAACACGTCCGGGAACGTGGCCTGGAAGTAGTCTGACTTGGCGACCTGGACTGTGGACTTTGTCAGGTCGCTAGACGTTAAATCGCCCCGGGGTCCTGCGATCGCTGCATATTTCGCGTTCGCGTTGAAGACAAACGCCATAATCTCCATGGCAAGATGATGTACATATCGCTGACGAACATTCTAAATGATGAAGTCGTTACGCTCAGTCGGTTGATTGAAAACGAGGGAGGCGTGTTCGAGATAGCCCTCTGTGGCTTAACCTAGAGCCCACTGTGGTACAATATCAGCGCTAAGTTTCAGAATAACCGCTTACGTGTTTAGGATGAACGGGAGTAATCGTTATACCTGATGGCTACTATAACGTCTGTGACCTGGCCACAGAAATAATCAAGCCTCATGGAGCCTCTTTTACCTTGCATTCACCGAGCGGGCGCCTTAAGATCGCTACCAAGAAGGTTACACTGCCCAGAGGGCTCGCGTTGACTGTTGGATTCGCTTCTTACAGCAGAGATACGCCTGCGGCACCCCAGCGCTTAGCCGAATACCCCAACAAATTGGCGATCCACCGCGAGCTCTTTGTACACCTGAGCGAGCTGAGCACTTCCAATAACATACAGAACGGCGCTCCGAGCACGTTGCTGCGTCCCGGGCCAGTAGAGAACGAGAAGTGTAACGGCGGCCGGCAGCCGTCATGCCCATTATTACTTTCAAGGTGTAAGACGAACGAGGGGGTACCGTAAATACCAGCTACTTGAGCGCGGTCTTACATTTGCGAGCTATATAGCAGCATGACAGATGCTGGAGGGCCTGGGGCAAACGGTGTCAAACCCGTTCAACTGCTGGCTTTGCAGACCTGGGAGATAGCGAGGGGTTTGGAGAGGCTGGAACAGAAAACACACTGTATGCCTTCCAACTGCCTGGTGGAGTATACAAGCGAGTTGAGGTGCCTACGCCCCAGGAGAGCGCTTCTCCAAATTTTGGTGACTTGAATGATGTGGGCCATCTTGTCGCCAATCGAAATTACAAGCTCCACTATATTGGTAAAGAGTAGAAACTAGCGCTTGATACCGTCAGTCAGCTGGGTGGCTGGGACCTGGACATAAAACCTGCACTGCCCTTCTTGTATTTGGGGAAAGTTCATGCCGTAAAACCAATACAAACCAAGGGCCAGCTATTGGCTGCCTATGTTCAGGGGCGCAAGAAGAACATTATAGTCGAGGACGATTCTTTGCATGGGTATGTGCTGGGAAGGAAAGGGGCCCGTTCTAGCACCTTAACAGTCACCCTTGGGTTTGCTTCTCCTGTTATTGTGCCGCCAGGTCTCACTATTTGTATTTAAGCGCTCCTTGGAGATCGCCCAGACAGCTTTGTCCCTGTCCTCAATGCTTTGGAATTGAAATGAGACCCGAAGGCTTCAAATAAACTGATGTACATTTACATTCGCGTACCCGACGGGTCAGAGGACGCAATCGTTAAATTTAACCTGTCGGGCATCACCCACAAGATCGCAAAAAGTGGGTTTTGTCGCTTGCAACCCTCCACCTTGGCCCAATTAAACTTCGCCGTTTATAGTACAGCACCCATGGCTTGACAAGTTCCTATGTGAAGTCCTTGATTGATAACTCTACAGCTTAACTAGCATGGGTCTTTATCCCACGCTTAATGAAACTGATAACCCGTTTTAGGCACAAGATAGAGGATCGAGATCCGTGGTCGGCTAAGAAGCGGTGGCAGGCGTCTGCGGACTGACAGCCGCCATCAGTTAAATTATAGCTTGCCGCCTCCGAGCAAAGGCTAAAAAGCAAAACGAGATTCGCGTCCTGGCCGAATCTAAGCTAAACACAATCTCGGACCACGTTTCCATGGCTAAGCAGGGCGACAGCATTTCTGGCGTCCTTCTCTGGATATCTATTGGTAGGCCTCTGTGGCAGATATGTATGTAAATTGGGGCCCTCCTGTAAGAGTGGGGAGAGTCTCGCTTGTTAATTCGTTAGCTTGTTAGTTCGACGATAGCTTCTTAGTTTGAAGTTAGCTTGTTAACTCGATGTTAATCCCAAGATACCTTTTGATTAAAAAATTAGCTTTCAATTAAAAACTTATTCTTTAATTTAAAAATTAGCTTGTTAACTCGATACTAGCTTGTTAATTCAAAGTTAGATGGTTAGTTTGTAGTTAGTATTCTTGACACAAACGGCCGCCCATACATTACCCTTGCTGACAGAGCGGAGAAGCCATCCTTGTTAACAAGTGATAAGAAATATTTGCTTCAACCATAACAATTTGGGACTGTAATATAGAGTCAAAATCAAAAAAACAGTTGACAATAATTGCCTACTGCTGTTCACACATGACAGGAGGTAGAGTGGAGGCAAATAATGGATTGACAAACATCCAAGAATGTTATATGCAGTATCAGGACAGTACACAATGCCAATGTCAGCTGTTAAATGGAACAAGTTTGAACTTGTGTAGTTTTTAGATAGAGCTTGGAAAATGACAAGAGGTAGAGTGAAATCAATTGATGGACAGATGGCCCAACAGACAAACTTCAAGAATGTTACATGAATAGCAACATCATAGTGCACAGCCCAATATGTCAGCTGTTAAAAAAAATGTCAACCGTACATTGAGTACTTTGGAGATATAGCTCTGGATATGACAGGAGGTAGAGTGAAGGCAATTGATGGACAGATGGCCCACAGACAAACTTCCAACAACGTAACATGAATAGAATCATGACAGTATCATACAGGGCACAGTCCCAATATTTCAGATGTTAAAGAAAAAAGTTAGCTTGATACATTGAGTACTTTTTTAGATTGACATTGGAATATTACAGCAGGGAGAGTGGAGGCAAAGAACAGATTGATGGATGGACAAACTTTCAAGAACGTTACATGAAAATCACTACGACATTGTACAGTCCCAATATGTCTGCTGTTGAATAAAATAAATTTCAGCTCGATACACTTTTGGTGATTGAGCTTGGAATATGATAGGAACCGACAGATGGATGTCACACATATATTTGCAGGGTTGTAAAATACTCAGTAAATAACTAAATATGCAAGAGAAATTTTTTATATGTAAGTTTGCGTTTGTATGAATGTGCTGTATTATTTTGTGATTTAAATACAGTTACATGCACTCATACAGTCTGTATAGCTGCACAATAATAGTCGAAGCTTAAAGCCCTCTTAAACATAACAGTAAGACAAATAAAAAGGAAGAAAAAAAGTTCAGTTTACCTTTGGTGTTAGGTAGCACTTTTAATAAGACATTTATCATTTACAAACATGTACAAATTATAGATTTATAAAACCCATACATCTTAACACATTGTAGGAGTTATATTAGTTGATGGTTGGTGCCCAACAGCCCAGCAGTAAGTCACATCTGTGCCATTGATTAATTAATGAAAACCAGGAAGAACATCAACATATGTTGTTTGCCTACCTTTAATTTAATATATTTACCAACATTTAGCTATTTTTAAATAATATGTTTATTATCGATTGTTACAAGTAATCATGTGTCATAAGACATCTTTCATGTTAAAAGAGCTTCAAGACAACCTTATTGCTTTGAAATTTAAAACGTATCTGTTAAGTATGGGAATGTACCCATGTTCTAAACCAGGACCCCACAATTATTTGATTTCTCAGAAGTCAATGTTGTGTTCCTCCACCCAGAATATTTAAAATATCAGATATAATCTTTTTTGTCAGATGGTACAGATATACTCGGCCAATAAATTAAATGTAGCATCATAATTCTTCACTTTATACCAGCTGGTTTGTGTGTCAGTTCACTTTGTTCTAACATTCATTAATCTGTAATATCTCATTAGTCTTGGTAGATGTGAAAAGAGATTCGACCTGTACACTGATGTTTATAAGCTGGACAGTGTGGAAGTACTAAAAGAACTAAGGCTAATAATAACTACCAAACTGTCAATATTCCCTTTCCCAAATCACAAAGTTTTATTGATATTGTTCAAAACAAGTTTACAATATTTGCTGTTGTATTGGTCCTTTTAAAGAAACACTAAACAGGATTACATCAATACTGATGATAAATAAGCCAATTTATAGGTTTCCCAAATCGTTTGTTATGTTGGTCTAGGTTAGCATTTTACTACAGATTTTAACAAAAAGTGTCCACTCCCATGACCAAAGTCTGTATTTTAAGAAAATTTTGCTTTAATTTCTATAAATGCACCAATTTTGAGCTTTCGATGATTAAGATTACAGCACAGGCCTGCTTTAATACTGTTGCAAAGTAAATCTTTCTCAAGTGCTAAGTAAAACACAGCATTGTTACTTTTAAAACAGACTGCCCTTAGCTGTGGGGCTCTCTAGGCATCAAGGGTTGAAATCAAGCAGTGTTCTGCAGACTAAATTAGTATGTGTTAACACTTATATTCATGGTTTCTTGTCTATATGACACAAACATTGAATTACATATAAACAATGAAGATGGTTATAATATATATCAGATGGTGTTTGTCTTGGTGAGGTTTCTATAACAGACTCAATGAAATGACATAATAAAACACAGCGGTATAGATGATTCACTAGCTTCAACTACTTTCCAAATCTTTGTTGAAGCGAAGAAAAGTTTGAGAGTGCATTCTCAAAAGATGTGTACTCCAGCCCCTGGTGTGATGGTATTGATCTGAAACAAATTGATAAAGTGGTTAATCTACCTTGTATGGAAAACTGTAAACAAACATAAAGAGAGCTGAAAACTAGACCAGCACCTGTCCATTTTCAATTTCGGACCTCTGTTTTTACCCAGCCAGGGGTCCAATGAGCACTAGGCCCCAGCATTAACCCAGCTGAGTCATCAGACTTCACTGATCTGTCATTGGATAGTTCAAAATTGGCTGACCAACCAGAGTG
>JARFOD010143923.1:0-27055 GCA_031763545.1 Mopalia muscosa | reverse complement strand
GACAATCCGTCGTCATATAAGTGAAATACCCTTGAGTACGACGTTAAACACCAATCAAACAAACAAACAAACCCAGCCCATAAATGACTTTCATATAAGATCTCTTTGTGCTGATATCAAAGCAGTTATTTATTCATTTCAACAACTACACCAGTAAGTATTATCCCCAATACGCATGTCATTCAAATATAACTGCAAGCATTTAGGTCCTATTGATGTCTCTTCAGTTACAAGGAAGTGCATGCGTTTGAGTTTTGCCCCACTGCCAGACAGATCTTATCATTAATTGGTTAATTTAATTTAATTTAATTCTTTATTTATTTCAAGAGGATTAGCCTCGGCCAATGGCCACTAGGGCCTCTCCTCAACCAAACATAATAACATAAATAATCTGGTTGATCTATCTAACGTCAAGTGTTTATTGGGTCATATAGGCAAATGGTTTTATTGACTGCAAAGAAACCAATTTTACCACGTTTACCATTTCAGACTCTGCTGTACAGATGTAAGCTAAATGTTTTATAAAAGCCTCAATGAACTTTTGTTACTAAGAGTGTACACCCCTCTAAAGGCGGGTCAGTTTTACAATACAATCATTTATTAAACATCGTCCGACAAGGGATATTGTGTTTTTTCTTCAGATGTAGGCCCGTGAGGGAGCGGGTGGGCCATGTCCCTGCAGAATACTCGCTCGGCTTCCTCGGTCGACCGTGAGAGGCGAGGAAAGAGGTTGCTTTCTGTTGCCCTGCTGTTCACAGAGCTAAAGGGTAACGGGAAGTAGATCTGTTTGTGATGTTCTGTATTTTTGTCCGTCGTCATATAAGTGAAATACCCTTGAGTACGACGTTAAACACTAATCAAATAAACAAACAAACAAACACATATATGTAATCCTGAGTATTCAAGCTTTCCAAAAATATATAAATATATATGGCACAGATTGATATTTGTCGGCATTAGAGACAAAATACAACTGATGTTCTGAAAATAGACCAAGGGGTCCAGCAAGATCTTAATGGTCACATTACTCTAACGAGTTTATACAGACATTTTAAATTGTTTGTATTGTTACCTTGAAAGCAAAAGGAAAGCATTCCCTTTCATTGACAGAACAGGCTAGCTCTTTGGCAGCCTTGTTGCCAAGTATTTTCTCCGTTTACATGCAAGGTTTATTTATACTGACCACAATTGATTCTTGTAATGAATGAATTTTAACAATTCACTTAGGTATAAAACATTTTTTGTTGATGTCATACTATCATTAAATGTACTTATATTTCTAAATTTCAAAAATTTGTTTGGTAATATTGTTGCACAGACATTCATATTTCGACTTAAGTAGTTTGTTTGAAGATTGGTAATACAGTCTTGACTTATTAATGGAGGAAAATAACTTTCCAACATTATTGAAATGCTTCAATTTCAAACATGTGTGTGCTAGTGTCAATTAATGTTGGAAAACCTTCATATAAGCAAAATACCCTTCACCATGGCTTAAAACAGCGAGCAATCAATCAATCGATTGATCCCCAAGAAACAGTGTGAAGTGGACAATCAATCAACATATAAGTGAGTTACCCCTGACTCCCTGAGTGACATTAAACCCCAATAAAACAATCATACTTTGGGCATATTAATAAGATATTAAACTGGTCCTCAACTTATATAAACAAGCACACCAAACAGCATCAGGAATCAGAGGTTCATTTAGAAACCTTCCAGCAACAATCTGCATGAAGTTTTGAGAAATCTCGTCTGAAGTAAAAGTAGAATCTAAAATAAACGTCTTGGTGTCAAAATTTGTTTTATCTATAGAGTATGGGCTATATCTACTGCTTGAATTAAGAGTAATTGTCCAATTTTATTTTCTTATATCCTGGAGCCACTCTTTTAGTTTTTGTCGAAACACTGACCGACTTCAACCGCCTGGTTAACCCAAACATATCCAAACCCAACCCGGAACAAGAACTCTTTGATACATGTTGCTCAATTCTGTTGGCCATGTGAGACCATATGCATTAACATACACATGTACTGTGACAGTATGTTTTCCTTTGTATTGAAGTAAGACAGACTGAGAATTGGACAATCAGTCATCATATCATGAGTGAAATTACCTTGATGAAATGTTTAACCCCAATCAAATATACAAATAAGCCAACCATATGAATATAACTGTTAAAGCTTTAGGCTTCGCCAATTTGTAAAATACCATTCAGTACTACATTGAACATTGACCAACATACACTGTTGCTTTTCGCTGACATAGGTACGCTTTGTCAATCTGTTTTTATAAACTGAACTACATTTGAGTAAGACTTCGGACATCAATCAATAGATCTATGGCGTACTTTGTCCACAGCAGCATAATTTGTCTTTGCATTTTATAAAGGTCCTGAGATGATTAATAAATACTCCATACAGAACTACCTAATAGACAGCTAATTTCTTTCACCTGTTCGACTTGCATGACATCAATCATTTACACAAAACAACCTCCATTACTACCTATGACCAAATAATTATCCACACCAGCTGGCAATTGGCCATTTGATTTTCAAAATTGGACTTAAATAGATAATTGGTTGCCTTATTTTATCAAAGCTTATACAGTTAACAGGATATTGGTGTAACAATTGTATTGTTATTTATGTTACCAGGATATTAACTGTTTGGTGTTTTTATACCATCATAATAGCTGTTCTAAAGATAAATATATTTAGACAAATTTATGTAGTCTTTATCAAAGATATACATCTTTGTATTTGTAAAATTGTTTTTATCAGTCCCTAGAGTTTGTACATAGCTGTAACATCACCACATCCTTGAATTGTGCTTCTTTTATGGATGAATTGAGCAAATGAACCAGTATCTACTCGTTGATTTTCACGGTAGAGCATTGTTGTCAATTACAGTGTACACAGATATGACAGTTAAACTTAAGAGAAAATATAAAACATAGAAACACTAAACAAAGCCAAGAGGGTTCTTGATTTCCTTGACTTAGCTTTGTGTTTTCAGTATATCTTGGAGTCTCCAGTGAGAGTGTGTTGTGCAACTGTAAAACCTCTGTCCTTCGTCATATAAGTGAAATACCCTTGAGTACTACGTTAAACACCAATCAAACAAACAAAACAAACAAAAAACAACTGTAAAACCCCACTTTTTGACACTTATTACTATTTATTGGCTGCACTATGCCATGTAATTTTGTTTCCTCAAACAAAAAGATCAATAATTTGTTCCACAGGTATATTTCAGTATCTAACTGTTGCTGCCACTGTCCAACGATTACCAATCAAACCACGGGAGATTAGGATTGGTTATGCTCTAGATACACTATTTTCAATACTGTATAAAGAGTCTAGTTTTTGTCCTAGATCAATACTCAATGTGAAGTTTGGTTTCTATAGTGATTGTGTTCTATATTAAACAGGCAGCTTCCAAGCCACTCCTGTGATGAGCATTATTTATTAACGATGTAGTATTGTTCGAATATGGGGCATGAATGACAGACAAACAGGAATAGCTTTTTGAAAGAGTATGCCTGATATTAAAATAAGTCCTTCCAGAGCTACTTCAGCATAACTTTCATAAAGTCGTGACACACGAGTCCTGAACAGTTTTATGGTCTTAAGCAGATAATGTCAGAAACCCTCAAAGTGTAGAATTTTTGAACTTGTAGGTAATCATTAGTCTTTTAATACACTTGTATCACATGCTTGCCTAGAGGAATATGCTGGTGGGAAGTTGAATAATCTAGTTGCCTTACTTGCTATATTATCATCAAGCTATTTACAGTGTTTAGGAAGTGTGTGAATCAATGGACTTTAGACACATGCAATATGGTAAATTTTGTAGGAATAATGTCGTGATATTAGGACTTAAGGACTGATTTGGAATTCCACAATACTGCACTACTATTTGTTTACTCTATGCAATATGAAGAGGATTGTTTATGATGCCCGCTATAATAATTGTAGATTTGTTTGTGTCTTGAAGTAGAGGAAGTGGATACATTTTTAAAAACATGCTCAAAGACTAATTCCAATATTTCTGATAGCCTTTGAGGTACCATTTTCAAATGAAAATTGGACTAAATATCTACTTGGCGGCCATGTTGAACTTAGCCATATTGTAGCAAGGTGATCCAATGCTCTAAATTTATCTCATCAATCTTGAAGCTATTATTGGTTCATTAAGACTCTTTCAATGCTAGAAATCAATGTATATTTAAGCCTTTTTTTTTCCATGGAAGTTCCAACCCTGTTCTATAATTAAGTAACATGCTTCCAATTGTTTTCTAAATATACTAGTCCTTTTGAAATGTGTTCATCAAGGTAACATGAACCAGATTTTCTTTATCTTCCTTATCCTATACAATATTTCCATTGTTTCTGAAATCTTGATATTCCAAAACAAAGCTAAATTTGCTTGATCATTTTTACAGAGAACATTAACCTTTAGGAAAATTCCTCTTCTTACAGAATCTTGTTAACCATAATTACTGCTCAGGAATAATTATAACAGAGCCAGCTTTGTGTTGGCTTAATCACAATTCCTGGTGTGTGCTATTAGTGACAAACAACAGATTATTTGTCCACCTGCATGGGCAGTCTTCTGATAAGACCTCTAATGGCCATGCTGCTGGAAAATCCATCAACAGGTTATGAGACAAGTAAATTGTAGCTTACCCTTTCCCTGATCATCACAGTGCAGCTTGTGACACTGTTTCCAAGTAGCTTCTACATCCTGGTCTAACAGAATACAGGTTTTGAAAACACTAAGGTTTTGTGTGCAAGGAATTTGCTTCAATATACCATGTTGACAAGGACAGCATTATTTCGATGACCTCAACTTAGCCAGGATAACTGTTTCTTTATTGAGGGTCTGTGACAATTCTTTGCTCTTATTTCCGCTGTAATAGGCATAGATTTTGGTACGGACATTATTTTATTTTCATTACTGGTGAAAGATTATAATGAAATTACCATTTCTACAGATAAGTGTATCATCATTGTAATTGAAATGAGTGCAAAATATGATGCTAACTGACCTTTTCATCTAGGCTTCTGGATGTGATGTACACTATTTGAGTTCCATGAAAGACATTTTTGGTTATAAGAAAGTCTGATTTTTCAACATAGCCATTAACTGTGTAATCTAATAAAATGTGCGTGTCAAGAAAACTAGTGTGGAAGACCGGCTTTGTACATCAAGGACAAAGGCTTCTTGAAGGGAAGTACCGTCCACGATGTTACAACATAACTGTGGGGAGACCTATATATGAGCGTAACACAATCGATAAAAGACTGCATGTAAGTTGGTTTTTATAATTATAAATCAGTCTTAAAAAAAG
This sequence comes from Mopalia muscosa, assembly GCA_031763545.1. Lineage (NCBI taxonomy): Eukaryota > Metazoa > Mollusca > Polyplacophora > Chitonida > Mopaliidae > Mopalia > Mopalia muscosa. The sequence continues at coordinate 21,696 of JARFOD010143923.1, read as the reverse complement.
CATGTTATGAAGAACATCAGTTACAATAAACTTTCAACTCTCTAGGTGCACATTTATTGTTGATGTCCTGATAGAATATCTTTTCAGTCCCATTGACATGTATGAAGAACTTTTTTCAGTATTTTGTAACCTGCTTTCTTGACTACATGTTGATGCTGATTGTAGTTCCAGCTAATGGTGCATTTATGCCTAATGATGTTTAGATACATTGTATATTATTGATCTGATGGTAGACATACCTACTTCCCAACAGCTGCCTATCCTATTGTATTTCTTTTCTCACCTGCAAGGTCTTAACAATGTGTATATGCCATTACTGGAAACCACCTAATGATTAACAAAAAAAAAATGAAAATCCGGTGAAAAGATACAGTAGACATTCAGATATACTACAATTTACTGATTAACCAGAAATATTAAAAGTATGACAGGAAATGTTCCGCATTTATAGAATTAAATTAAATGTCCGACAATCCTTTCATATTAATTCCTTTAAGATTCATTTCAATATTTACTGTAAACATTAGCACATATGCCCGTAGTCAATTGATTTGTTTGTATATACTCACAGGTTGTAGAAACAACATCTTGTATATTCCTAGCAGAACGTCTGACTACTCTGGCCCTCTGGCTAAGAGCTGTTTATTTGAAAGCTTTATCGTACTGTGTTTTCTTGGCAATGGAGGAATATAACTGTTCCAGCAGAGTAAACCAGTCGTCATACGAGTAAAATACAGTTAAGCATGGCATCAAACACTAGTCAATCAGTAGACTTTTATCTGTGTGAAATTAGGTTGTAATGTTTTATCACTATCGATATGGACTTAATGAGAACATCACATGGGTCATATAGACCGATTGATTGGTTTATTACAAAGGTATGTACTGTCGTAGTGTACCCTTACCCATTACCCAAAGCCAATAGTCTGATACCATAGATTCCAATATTGATTTTGTCATTATCTGGACATTGAGTTGTGCAGCACATCTTTTTTTTATGTGTATCCATATTCATAATTCATTTCTATCATTAAATAAACATCCAGTCTAGTTTTATTTTTTGACACCTGATATTTTATCATGTCTGATCTCATCTGTATGTCATAATAACTAATGCAAGAGTATATTCATGAATTATTAACTCATTCACATATTTGTTAATAATTGAGCAATGATTTAACCCATATCATCATATCCTGTTAACCTTTACCCAATCAATATTCTGCACCATCCAGCTGTTTGAGCCTGTCTCTCTAGATGCCAGAAACTAGCATAGTCATAGCAAGAACAAAGCAAGACACTCAACCTATCCTGGAGCTAGGGTGTGGTCCTGTCAGTTGTACTATTCCTTAGATGTATGACTCAAGGATGATTGGTCAAAGGGTTTCCGATGCCGCAGTGCTCTCGCAATTGAGAGGCGTTGAGAAACCAATCTGTATTTACAGGTTGTGGTGTTGTCTTGTCTTATCTGTTGAACTTTCTGGTTTAAAGCAGTTTGTTTGAAGGACAGAATGTTGTCTAAACTTAGTAATTAAGGAAAATCAATTTTCCAGCATGACAAAACATTTCCCTCTTTTAGAGAAATCAAGTCATATTTCATAGTTGTGTAAGTGTAGCTATTAACTGCAGGTAAATATTGTTGTGCTTCATGTCAGATACAATTAACTAAAACTGTCTTAGCTCACATGCTTTATTTTAGCCGTCCTAAACAAAATACATGTATGTACTGTCCTGGAGATAAGGTTCTGTTTTAAACAGATTCTGCCCTGTGAGGGAGCGGGTGGGCCATGGCCCTTGACTTCCTTGGTCGATCGTAAGAGGCGAGAAAAGAGGTTGCTTTCTGTTGCCCTGGTGTTCAGAGCTAAAGGGTAATGGGAAGCAGGTTTGTTTGAGATGTCCTGTTTTTGTGTCCGTTGTCATATAAGTGAAATACCCTTGAGTACGACGTTAAACACCAATCAAACAAACAATTAAACAGATCCCTTTTGACTCACCTGGCCAATACAGCCGTCAGTGGTTCTATGCTTTAGAACATATTGATTTAGTCAACTCTCCTTCTCTAATTACATGTAGGTTTATCAGTTCACAGTGTATGTGAAATTAATTCAACAAACCGCTTTGGGCTTTCTTTATTGGACACAATTTTTGCTAAAAATTTGTATTAAATGATTGTGTTGTAGAATTATGTAAAAGAGAAAGGTTAATAAAATTAACAGACTTCCGATACAAGACTTTGAATGAAATCTGCTGTATGCTTGATCTTAATTAGTATAAAACTTAAGATAATGTACCTGAAAAAAGGGACTTCTGTAATTGTATGGCTAAATTTACAGATATATATACTGGATCAATAGTGCGCTTTCAACCGATTCTAGAAAACAAATGATCAGACTCATAGCATGTAAACATGTAGTAGGCATGGCAACCAACTATTTCAGTAATAAGCTATTTGAAGAAATCATTGAAACTAGCTCTTGGGTGAACCTGAGAGATAATATCCAGACAGTGAGAATTTTGCCTCTACTTTATATTGCCTGACATAAGTAATTGCGGTGATATACATGTAAAGCGTGATACAGTATACAGTACTGTAGATCTGCTAATAGTTTGAAACCTGAAGAATTACCTCGTTACCTGTTACCTATTTGTTGACAATCAGACTAAGAAATCTCTTGGTTGATAAAGTACAGCCCAATTGTGAAGCTCAGGTTGCCCTTTAGGTATATTTGTTGATTTTAAGTTGGGGCTGTAGCCCTGTAAGATTGCAGATTTTCTTATACTGCACCATGTTCAGTGCTTGACTTGTACCATGTTATTATTTGTTACCAGTGATTATAAGAGTAGCTTCCCCTTGCCTGTTGGGAAGGGGCATTGTCACAATGTGGGGTTATTACTGTATAACGAATAACTTTTTATATATAAGTCCATACAGCAAATACAAAAATGTCAGTAGCAGGGACTGTAACACCTTGCTTACAATGAAATGGAAATCAAATACGTAATCAAAGTTTGATTTAGATATAAATTGAAATATTATTATAAATCAGGTTTTACAAAGGCCTGGACAATTACCTTGAGGAGAAATAAAACAAGCCAACTTCTGATCATCAACTTCTGATGATGTGAAATAGCAAATTTGTGTGATATTTATGAGAAATCTCTAGAAGAATCGAACTATTAGGGTATTGACTTTAATCAATATACCCTAATGAGCTGCTGCTTTTCCATCTTTATTATAAGTAACCTCTGATTGATACATATGGGAATTCTGAAGCATCACCTAATTGTTTCTTCATTATGACTATCAGGCTGTTCATACATGACTGAAGGATGGAAAGATTGCATTTTATTCATGTACCCAGTTGTTTTCTGAGCTTGAAGGGAAAGGACATGAGATCCATTTCAAGACTGTCAATGTCAGCAGATTTACATGAAAAGAGAGAGACGTTTTAATTCTCTGATGGACATATAGATTCACTACTTTGACAAGTCTGTCTACAGCTTTTGGGGAATTTCAATATAAGGAAGTCCAGAAGTAAATCAGGACAATCATTGGAATTGCACTGCAGCACATTTCACAGCATTAGATGGACTAAATCTATAGATACCACTGGAGGTTAAATGTTTGAGTTTGTGCTGTTTAAAAATCCTGACATATAGATAAACATTGTAAATCATCTCCAATTTGTGACACCTGAAGGACCGGCTTTAAAGACAGTTTATGCAATAATTACAAACAATACTTATTGATAATGGCCCATTGACTAAGCAATAGTATGTTCCATGTATAGTCAGTCATGCACCTTCATAAAAGTGAAATGCCCTTGATTCAGGCATTAAACAACAAATAATATATAAGTCGATAAACTGATGTACAGAATAAATTGTGCAACTGTAAAAAGAATGTTTTAACAGTCAAGATGTATGAGCAGCTCAAAGTTTGATCAAACTTGAAACTTTGTAAAGTTAACCCTTATAGAATATTTTGTCTGGTCTGGAAGTTGTTCTCATCAGTTTGTCTGGATTTCAATGCTAACTACTCAATAACATCACTGATGTTGATAATGGTGTTTAAGTTTTTATCCTGTGTTTCTTGTACCTGTTTCCTGTCTGCTGAGTTTATGTGAACTTGACAGTTTAAGGAAACAAATTGCCTCACTTTATAATCCAAGGCAGAACACAATCATTGGAGTTTACATGGACTAGCATCAGGAATGTGATACAGTGGATACAGTGTTAAGTGACTTCCTGACTTAATTAGTTTCTGATATTTTATTTGGCCTGATTTCTATAGTCCCTTGTCTTCTGGCTCACAACTCTTGTGGTTCTAACAGAATCAACTAAACAAGGCCTGAAGAACTGTGCTTCTTTTGGAAGACTGGGTTCAGATTTTAAAATCAACAATTTCTGGCAATTTGTTTGCTTTAGCTTAACTCCGATCTGTGTGTTATATCCATTTGGTTGGAGTGATATCTAAAAAAATTAATATGAATTTTATCGGCACATGTTTCTAAAAATGTGTATAACACAATATCATGTTAGTGGAATACTGTCATGTTTATCTGAATTTTGATACCTTGTTTTTGACATGCCACGATTGGTTTACAGAAGGATGGTACAATTATGAGTGCAATGAGATACCCTGTTTTTGATATGTAACATATTTTATCATGTGACCTTTACTATTGGGATCAATGAACACTCCTTTATATTTAAACAAGCATTGTGTCAAAAAACTGATATTTACACAATAACCATTACTATATTGTAGCATTGTCTCTTAATACGATCTGAAGATTTTCATTTTCCATCTCTTTGTTAGAATCAACGCATTGTCCTGGAATACACATATTAGCAATGTCAGCTATAGTCTTTAATGGTATATTTTATTGATGGACCATAGGCATGGCAACTCTGTCCAAAGATGTGACAGTGTTTATATATTACAGATCCGAGTGTATTATATCCTATTACATTTACATGTGATGCGATTAAATGGAATGTTGTACTTAACAGAGGTCTAAAACATTGAAATTCTGATAATTTCACTTATGAACTTTGTCAGTCTAAATACTGACTGTTGTGGAAAATCAAGGACAGTTAATTCAGTTCTATGTACAGTTCAAGTATCATTCATCTCCGTACTACGAACTCCGTCTTGTTGTTGAGAAAAATACATAGTGCTTTCACACCACATGTTCTAACAATGCTTTATTCATTATGCCGTTCACTGATTTCCTTGCGTTCTTTAACACAGAATGTCCCACAAAAAGGAGTGCCAAAGCCTAATTCCCCAGCGCCAGGACATGTACCCCAAGGGAAGGATCCTGAACACCTACGAGTCACCTTCAGCAAGGTCAATGGCAGCATGGGGCTCAGTATTGTGGCAGCCAAGGTAAATCATCACTTCCATTATGTTCTTAACTGTTGTGAAAGTTTTATTTTCTTGTGACTAGGATTTTTTTTTGTTTCTTATTACTGGCACAGGGATGTAAATAAATTTAAACTGATGAATCATCTCATATTCTAATAAACTCTCAAGAGACAAGTTTCTGAATAGATCTTAATCTTGAGTTGTTATGAGTTACCTACAGACATCTCAAGAAAAGGCAATTGCCATTTACTTGGTTTATAAAGAATGTGATAAATATATAGCAACAAGATATGCTTTATGGGTTATTTAAATCAAGCTGCAAATTAGTATTTCAGAGAAATAGGAATTAACCAATGAAAGTGTTGTGAATAATGTTTTTGTTTAATATACACATACAAAACATCAGCTGGAGAGTTCTAACATCAGTTTCTGTGGGAATCCACTATTGTTTTATTAGTGAAATAACCGTAGACATGAAAATCAGGACAGAGAAACCACTCTGCTACTTGCAAGTATATGCTTTATGTGGCTCCAAAATGGGAATGTTTAAAGTTAGGGGCACTAGTTAAGTGGTAAGGGGGCAACCTAATGATTCCCATTGGCTATACCACTCCTAGAATCAAACCCCCTTGATGACCTCGCCCCGGGAGGGAGTGGGTGGGCCATTGCCCTGCAGTGCTCCTTCGACTTCCTCGGTTGATCGTAAGAGGCGAGAAAAGAGGTTGCTTTCTGTTGCCCTGGTGTTCGCAGAGCTAAATGGTAACGAGAAGCAGATTTGTTTGTGATGTTCTGTATTTGCGTCCGTCGTCATATACTCTTGAGTACGACATTAAACACCAATCAAACAAACAAAACAAATCAAATAAAGTGTTTGAATCAAAGTTTACACTTCTGGCTGGTTTCTATCAGGTCTAAGTTGAAAAGTGAAAATGCGATCATTGCAGAATGCCAAAGATAATAGCAGATATATGGTCCAACATTCATTCTCTTGGGCTGTTAGTATAAGGATTTTTCTTTACATTTTTTAGAGCTGGCCTTACTGATACTTTTCTAAGAACTGATTTGACACCCTTGTGATCAACTGAGTCATCTATTGTTTAATTTCCACGCATAGTTTTTTCACAGGGCCGTTCAACCTGCCTGTATACCTTCATGTATTGGCATAGGACTGGGGCCAGTTCCACAAAGCATTTTCTGACTTTACTCAAAATACTAAATTTGATATTTTTGCCACTTGCCTTAATGTAGTTTTCAATTAATACCTGTAATTGTGACTTACTTACGTTATAATAAATATGCTGAACTATTAAATGTTAAAATTAAAAACTAAGAATGTAAATATTTAGTAGAAAACTGCTTTACGGAATCGGGTCCAGATCAGGCTTTATACGAAGTTTAGAATTGTTTTGTTCGTTTGTTGAATTGGATTGAGTTTTAACGTCGAACTCCTGGGTATTTTACTTATATGACAACGGATTGTCCACTTTACACTGCCCCTTGCCTTATTACGGTGGAAAACCGGGAAGAATTCTCGTAAAAATCACCCCCGCGATCGTCGGGGCCATATTGTGTGACTCACGCATATATTTGATGGTCAACAAAATGATGAACTCGATACGGTAAACAATACATCGAGCTAGAATTAGTAAGCGCGCATGCTAACCACTAAGCAACGGTCGTGGACAGTTGGGAATTGAAAGTGGTAGGCATTGGAGTAACTTAATTGACGGACAAAAACACAAATAGGAATTTTATCGATTTCTATATGTGTCCTCATTTTACCATATTGTAAAAACTGTCTAACATAATATTTTTTGACGAAACCAAGTTAGTTAAAGGAAGCATTCAGAAAGCTGCTTGTTTTTGTTTTTTGTTTTTTTTTTTTTCATTTTTATTTTATTTACTTTTTTTCAAGTTACGACACGACGGGACCAGCATTTATTATCAAAACTTTACGATAAATGCATCATGAAATATGTTTGATACCCGTAATCTTTGAATATATTTCATTTATTACACATTCACATCTATCATGTGTGTTTTGACAACAGACAGAAGTGCCGACGCTGAATAAAGAATTGACTTAAATTAAATTAATAATTCGATTAAAACAATTCTTGAGTTATGTGTTCAGAATCGTTAGTAAGGTCAGTAGGGAATAGCATGCATATTGTGTTTGTTCGGATCTCAAAACAAGAGAGAGATCGATCCACGAGCAGTTGTTTTGTATGAATACCAATGTTCTATACCGAATAAATAAACACGCTGAGAGGAGACACACAGGCGGCAACTAACATAAACAGAACCAAAACTCCAACCGAAATGCTATAAAAACATAACCAAATTATGCAACAAAATTCATTGATCGAGAATCGGAGGCCATACTCGGAGAATAAACAGTTTCTTTGTGTATCAAATGGTGTCTGTAGTCACCTTAGCTATTGAAAACAAGGTCTACCCACGGAAACAGCTCGGTCCGAAGTTTTCATGACGATAATTTACACGGAACTATGATTGTGCCACCAATGAATTCTGCTTCCTTTCAACAGACATTCTAAATCCGTAACAAATTACACAAAATTGAATGTCAGCACGTGATGCTGTGAATTATAATATAATTAAATGTCACTTAATTATATCTGCTGTGTTAAGTCCTTGCCGTTCAAAATCTATAAGTTTGTATACGTCAAGTGCAAATTTACATATATAATTACACTTCATAAAACTACATGCAACAAACCTAAAATGATTATGTGCACATAATGAATATCGGTAAAAAAAAAGTCAGAAATAATTTATTGCCGCGGTATTGAATTTGTAAATGGTGAATAAAATAGCACAATACTCATAACAACAAACTCTTAAACCAATAAAAGTGGCGGTTAGAATTATTAACTGAGCTTTGTTTGTTTATTGTCATCAATCGTTATGCTGGCTGAGGTGCTGTGTTTGTTATCACCAGTCGTTATACTGACTGGGGTGCTGTGTTTGTTATCACCAGTCGTTATGCTGGCTGAGGTGCTGTGTTTTTTGTCATCAGCCTTTATGCTGGGGGTTATGTGATTGTTGTAACCAGCCGTAATGCCGACTGAGGTGATGTGTTAATTGACAACAGTCGTAATGCTGGCTGAGGTGCTGTGTTTGTTGTCACCAGTCATTATGCTGGCCAAGGTGGTGTGTTCGTGTCACCAGTCGTTATACTGGCTGAGGTGCTGTGTTTGTTGTCACCTGTCTTTATGCTGGCTGAGGTGCTGTGTTTGTTGTCACCTGTCTTTATGCCGGCTGAGATGCTGTGCTTGTTGTCACCTGTCTTTCTGCCGGCTGGGATGGTGTGTTTGTTGTCACCAGTCGTTATATTGGCTGAGGTGGTGTGTTTGTTGTCACCTGTCTTTATGCTGGCTGAGGTACTGTGTTTGTTGTCACCTGTCTTTATGCCGGCTGAGGTGCTATGTTTGTTGTCACCAGTCGTTATGCCGATGGGGGTGCTGTGTTTGTTTTCACCAGTCGTTATACTGGATGAGGTGGTGTGTTTGTTGCCACCAGTCGTTATACTGGATGAGGTGGTGTGTTTGTTGCCACCAGCCGTTATGCTGCCTGGGTGGTGTTTTTGTTATCACCAGCTGTCATGCTGGTTGAGGTGCTGTGTTTGTTGTCACCTGTCTTTATGCTGACTGAGGTAGCGTGTTTGTTGTCACCAGTCGTTATGCTGACTGAGGTGATGTGTTTGTTGTCACCTGTCTTTAGGCTAACTAAGGTAGTGTGTTTGTTCTCACCAGTCGTTATGCTGACTGAGGTGATGTGTTTGTTGTCACCTGTCTTTATGCTGGCTGAGGTAGTGTGTTTGTTGTCGCCAGTCGTTATGCTGGCTAGGTTGGTGTATTTGTTGTCACTTGTCTTTATGCCGGCTGAGATGCTGTGCTTGTTGTCACTTGTCTTTGTGCCGGCTGAGGTGGTGTGTTTGTTGTCACCAGTCGTTATGCTGATCGAGGTGCCGTGTCTGTTGTACCAAGTCGTTATACTTGCTCAGGTGCTGTATTTGTTGTCACCAGCCGTTATGCTGACTGAGGTGATGTGTTTGTTGTCACCAGTCGTTATGCTGACTGAGGTTATGTGTTTGTTGTCACCAGTCGTTATGCTGACTGAGGTTATGTGTTTGTTGTCACCAGCCGTTATGCTGACTGAGGCTATGTGTTTGTTGTCACCAGTCGTTATGCTGACTGAGGTTATGTGTTTGTTGTCAACAGTCGTTATGCTGGCTGAGGTAATGTGATTCTTGTCACCAGTTGTTATGCAGAATGGCTGAGGTGCTGTCTAGTTGTATGATGTTGAAAGAGAACTCTAAGATAAATATAAGAAGATCTTAATTTTGTGGATAGTGACAGCTCTGTTTTAAGATGAAGCCGAAGCAATTACATGACAAATCATGGTCTAATATGTTACTCCATAAATCTTGCCATTCTTCAACCATTTCATATTTATAAATTTACTTTCGTAATTTTCAGAAGAAGTAAATACGTTAACATGTGCTAGTATGTATAACACATCTCTTAGTGTTAACTAATAAGTCAACTTTATTTCATGAAATTTACATCTCAAAGTGTATCAAAACGGTTGATTGGCATAGCGCTTGTGTAAGCTACTGAGCTTTAAGGCTTCAATTGGTGTAATTGCCCTGCATCGAGAATCGAAGTAGGATTCAAATGTCCAATTAGGTACAATTAACGGCTTAATACAGTATTAATATCCCAATTGAATTAATTCTGTAACCTTTAATTTAGCACACATACGTAAAAAGGGGCAGCTACAAGGCCTTTTTCTAAAATTTTACCTCTACTGTTAGGGTGGAAAGGAGAACAATGTTTGGTTAGCAACAGATACCTGAACGGTACTTTCGAATTTTTAGCAAGATTTGTAGGCGATTTCAAAGATTGTTCACTATAAAAGGCAACATTATATGATATACTATTATAGATACAAAGCTATGCATCTAAGCATTATGGCTGGATAAGGCTACATTGAGAATCTCAAAGGTCTTGCTAGAAACAAATTTTAGCCGTGAAGACACTTTAACATTTAGATTCATTTTTATCTCAACTATCATACAAGACTTTTACGGTAATGGTAATAAAGAAATAATTCCAGTTATCTCTGTAAAACGATACTCAGCTCGGAACACATGTACCTTCTCAGTAAACACATCGACTACTGTAGGCTTTAGCCGAACACCTGGCCTAATAAGTTTGTTTATTGATCTAGCTTGTTGGCACGAATCAGACACTACATAATAAAAAAGAGATCTAAGGCCGGTGCACAGGTGTTAAAAGAACAGAATTTTACAGTTTGTAAAGTCGATTCCACTTCCACCTATTTCATATATACCCTAGATAAGTGCACGATTGGCTTTTTCCGCACAATCTCGCGTTACTTGTCGTGTACAGGGAGTCAGCCAACGTGTTATCTTTAACGTCACGTGATTATTTACCTAGAATAAATGATAACAAAGCAAAAAGAGCACCTTGATGATATAGCCATGTTTTGCAGTCCGACAATTTTCACAAACATCTCTATTTATATATTCTAGTTCCTGTTTTTACTGTATATAAAAAAAAAACAATGTTGACATAATACATGTCCATTGACTGGTTTGTATGCGTGTATTGATATCCAATGACTTGTTTGACTTTATAATTATTGAGGAAGTTGAACGAATTGCTTAACTAGTAACTGATCACTGAAAATTATCAGAAAAATGTGGTGGCAATATCGGCTATATAATTCTAAACCACGATATCAAAATCGTGAATATATTTTCTATGCGGGGATTAAATATTATTATTATTGTCGTTATTATTTATTAATGATTTCTGCCAATTGTGGACAATAAAGCTGACCGTTTGACCAAATGTTGTTTTCTTTTTTAATTTTTGAAGTGTATAGGTAAGTTATTATCAACTTGTAATGGTACGGTATGTTCTGCGTCACTTTAAAATGTTAAACTGTATTGTACAAAAGAAAAGAACTCTTGCAAAGATGACGTCTTTTTCAAATCTTTTTTCAAAAATAATCTTTTTTCGATTGAAAAAAAATTATCGCCCAACTCCATCCAAAAAATTCATTTGGGACCCACTCTTCGAAATGCCCCTCCTCCAGGCCACTGGAAGTATGACCCCAGAGAACTATCCCACACACCCACACTAGGTATTTACATCTCGTAAAAAATTCCTCTGAGTAATTAAATTCTTTGTAGTTTATTCGTGCAAAGCCGACAATACGTCAGATTAAAATATATGTAAACAATAATTACATGTAAATAGCGATTACCCCTACTATATGGCCTATATCTTATCTGACGTTATATACACAAGCTCTTTTTATCCACGCAATTTTTAGACAAGGAAAACGAAATAACCGGATACACTGAAGACTTAAAAGTTGAACAGTCTGAAAAATAAGCCTATATAGTGCGCAAAACATATACTGTTACAGCATATTTATTCTCAAGGATACGTTGATACATATATCCTCTTAAGACAACTGGTCCACACCTGTGGACAAACACTTGTGTGTATACAATTGCCAAGTTATCCAGTATACAATTGGGAATGACGATTTCAACCTAATGTACATATCCGTGTACAAAAACCTGAACTCGCATGGTAACCCAATAGAAGATACCATATTGAATGGCCTTAAAAGTCTTAACAAAAATCTATGTGTCTTAGGAGGATTTTGTTACCTGGTCAATTTAACCAATATTCTACAGGATAATATTTTGCATACTAGTTGAAATGTTAAATTAATTTAATATTCTACTGGATCACACTTTACATGCTAGTTGAAATGGTGAATAAAAGACATAATAGATATTTGAATGACTCTTATAAAAAGTGATACTAAACAGGGTAAATGAATTAAATATTCTTTAGTGATTTTATTAACACGCAAATGTTCGATTCCATGCCACCAAAATATACACACAGTTTAGTTCAATACATATTTGGTGACAGGGACCAGCGTATTAGCCTAAACGAACCTTGATCTTACAGCAACAAGGGAGGTAATCGATAGGTTTATTACAGCCATAACGTCTACATCCAGGAGACGGCACCCTCTAAGTTTCTGAATCCCGCTAGTCTAGAGTTACCAATTGATGATATGATTCTGTGACATTTTTAATCAATAAGCCCTCTAGGGTTAAAACAAAACTGACATAAATCAAGCGTAAAGGAACTGTCATATTATTACTGTCATTACCAGATTTACTATCAGACGACTATGGAATGTAACAGGTACGTTATTTATAGGAAAATCCATTAAATGTTCGATTAATTTGTTTATATATGCCTATATTGCTGCATAAAAGCACTATTTTCTGTGGAAACAAGGGTTCATCCATGACAACCAATGAATATTTGTTTATTACGTGTTAAACCTCTACAGTTAAATTTGTCAATGCAAATTTAACATGTTGAATATTGGCTGCCGTAGATTGTCTATCTCTTATAAATGATTAATAAAAGCCGGGAATCTGAGACAGTTGGAAGCCCTTAACGCATCACAGTCTTCTTTGATGCAAGATTAATTAAATACGACAAACAAAAAATATTTTGAATTCTTGCTGATAATTTTGTCTATGTCCTATTTTTAGACACATCATATAGATCAATGATGGCTCATAAATTCCTCTAAAGCCGGATAGCTTCTGATCTATTTCACATTTATGGACATTTATGAAACGTTACACCCTCTTTGACACCTTTTCTGTTTGTTTCAATAAGATCTGTCATACCAGATGCAATTTGCTGTTACCAGGGTGTGATGTTTGCATAATTACAGTAGTCCTATCAGCGCCTTATATGTCCACTGGGGTCTTCAAAAACACTTGCACAGCCTTTATTCTCAATCACAGGTGAAGGTTTCAAATTAACACTACTAAGACATTTGTGAGTCGTCAATTTGTCTTCTTAGACATAGCAGATAGCCTACTGCGGAAGTATTTAACACATCTTATAAAATACTATAATCAAAAAACACCCTGCGCAGTTAAATTAATACCGGGGTTTCTTGATATTGGATATAGAACTGTTGTATCATTAAAAGCAGGGTATATTCATGTGAATATAAGTGAATTGACTTACCTCGAGTGGGTACATATAGATTTAAATTTAGGCAGTCTTCGGTCTGTTCTCTTATGAAAGACGAGATGCTCGTCAGGTGTTTCACTCGACCTGCCGGCAGAGTTTTTTCTAATTCGCGTTCATCAATTTGTCTTTGTGGACACACTTTTCTGTGTTTCACAACTGCACGAATACCGTTCCATTTCTCCATGGGGCTCGTTGGAGGCATAAATCGGAGGCTGCCTCCTAAGAGAGACGCGTACTGGAGACCAAAATATGCTTCCACTGGTCTCAGATTTCTGTCTTTGTCAAATTCCACAAGGACTCCTCTGACTTGACCAAATCGCGTGGACACAATGCGAGAGCTTAGTTGCGCCATATAGACTTTGGCACCTCCGCCAGGAAGACAGACTAGCGCTAATAAGAATTGTAAAGCAATGGTCTCCGCACCGATTTGTTTACGCATAATTCCCAAGAAAATCATTTTTCATTCAGTGCAGACTAGATGTCCCCGTTGTATCCGATATGATCCACCCTACACATCCATCCTCATATCTTTGTATCTGTAACACTGGACTAAACCCTCCGACCAATCCGTCTTTTCGTGTTATACCTAATACGCCTCAAACAGATCGACTTTATGCACTACAGCCAGAGAAACAGTGCTAGTTCTGATGGTTATCTCTGCCCAGTAGCACACTACTTCAACAGATCTTACGCTGACACAATGTTAATCCGAGTCAATACAAACTACACGATCACAGCGACGTCGCACGTTGGTAGGCTGTGTGTCTATGTCTCTAGTGTCGGCTTGACGATAACGGTTAAGCAAGTGGCTTGCAGCGTGTGGCTTTCATCGGCCTGTGTTCAGATCGACTCACAGCTGACGGGGAAACCACTCGCTCCAGAGATTGGATTTTGCGCATGCGTTGGTATATAGGCAATCAAAGGGCTTGTGTGATTACATTGCACCAATTCAAAGATTTCGGTTAGTTTCTCTGACGGACAATGGAGCTCAATGACGGCACAAGCGACTGTAATCAGAGCTTCTGGTGTCCGTTATTCACCCAGCCAACCATATTAATTCACTTTCACGCAGTTTCATTGGCGTGAACTTGTTTGTGTAATTATTGTAGGCTTGGCTAACAAACGATTTGTTCGATGTCCATCAACCCTTATTGGCGTGAATGTACTCGGGAGAGAGTGCTAGACGACGATATGTATTCCGCACCAGTCAGTTGCTTTCACAGATTACCCTCACTGCCAGGCCGACTTTGGTGGATTCTAAGAGGAATGAATTAACCACGTCAAATATCACTAATACAGCTGCCTCGATTCCGATCAATTCTAGCCTCCTGACTTGCCATGGGGGTATAGCCCCGCAGAACGAGCTGATTGGAATAAATATGTCTAAGGGTAAATTCCCAGCATCTGAATTCATGTAACTTTGAATAAATAGATCCCAAGAAAAGAAAGAGAGGCTGTACTATCAATTCAGAATGTAGCAAAATGGAGAGGAAAGACGTGTGGAATAATTGTGAGGGTATCGATCAGTCTGAAAGGAGCAAATATCCCACTTTTCCACATGCCTTCTGCGTTTAATTTGTCTTAGGCACTAGTTCTGGATAGCCTTTGACTTGGGGGCAATTCACCGAAACTGGTTAATATTCAGCAAATAAAATCGGGCTTCGAACATAGTGTTATTCCCGATGGTAGAAGAAAAACAGTAGTTAGTCGGGAAAGACCGCCCAGTATAAACAAACGATGGCCTTTCCAATTCTAGTCCATTTGAAAGGCGACAGTACAAAAAAAGCATAGAGGCCTCTGCATTCCCTTTCCTTTTTCCATTCGCCATTTGGATACATCACGCTCGGAAATACTTAAACCTTTCCCTTGGGAAACTAAAAATCGACAGAGTAGAAGTCATTATACTTGCGATGGATCGCGCTGGGTTAGAATCCTAAACGGATATGCTATATCCTACCAAATTGAGCTCATTTGTGGCTAGGAGCTCGACAGCCTGGTCTCCGGTTTTGTTTTTGCGGAACCCGAGACGATCAACGCCAACTTGTTTGCGGACAAAATAAAGGCGTCAATTAGCCACATTATCTCTTGTGGAAGCGGTTAGGGCTGCCGTAAATCTAAAGAGCAACAATTGACGGAGGTATTATTATACAAAAATGTCTTGTGTTGATTTCTTGCTCTTGTCTTAATTGATGCGGTTACTAGCTATCAATCGGAAGTGTGTACAAAATCGTTATCGTATTTACAAACGATCTGGCAATCAATCTCCAGGATTACTCTGAAAAGTGGACATAAAGTCTTGTTTCAAGAATCCGACGATAAAACCGCTATAAAACTGATTACGAAATATAATGTAAAACCGGTTGGATTTGTGACTATTCTATTACATGTACGCGATTCCTTTGATATCGCCGACTGGCTGGCAGAACTCCCTATAACACTATAAGTAAGAAAGGCATGCAGCCGTAACGTGGTAAGACATACATATCCTCAGATAATTCCATAGGTCTGTCAAACCATTATTGATTCTTATCACACAAAAGAGCGTTGTCCAAATGAACTGATAATTTGAAATACTTGTGTCCGGGACTAACTGTTAAAATACACTTGATCAATTCTTGCGCCCCCAATTAAGTACGACTTTTAACTGAAGCAAATGCAGCTTACTGTCTGAAATTATAGTCGGCATCTCCTATATACCTATTCTTGATTGATTGATTGAAAAATTAGCGGCTCTAAACTGAAGCAAATGTAGCTTTTTGGCTGAATGATACTCGGCATCACAAATTTACCTATAATCGGTGCTTGGATGGATGAAGTGATTGATTGATCCATTGATTGATTATTGATTGATTGATTGATTGATTGATTGATTGACTGATTGATCGATCCATCGACTGATATATAAACGGGCTTTAAACTTAAGCAAATGCAGCTTATACGCTGCAATTATAGTCGGCATCTCAAATGTACCTATGGTCGAAGGATGGAGTGATTGACTGATTGACTGATTGCTTGATTGATTGACTGATTGCTTGATTGCTTGATTGATTGATTGATTGATTGATTGATTGACTAACTGACTGACTGACTGATTGATTGATTGATTGATTGATTGATTGATTGATTGATTGATTGATTGATTGATTGATTGGTTGATCGATTGATATATTACCGGCTTTAAACTTAAGCAAATTCAACTATAGTTGGCATCTCAAATTTACCATTTTCTGCAATAATCAATATTAATGTTCTTCACCCTATTTTCCCCCTTGTTATATTATTTGATCAATATACTATATTTATTACTTTAAAGATTACTTGTCAACCTATTGCTTGTTTCCCGTCCCTTCACAGTAAATTCGCAGCCTTTGTCATCCTGGCAAATAATTAGGATTTATTGTCAATGAAGAAAAAAAACTTAATCATTTGGTTTATTTTTGTTTCCAATTCAAATAAAGATACGTTTAAATCAATTATAAATCAAG
This sequence comes from Mopalia muscosa, assembly GCA_031763545.1. NCBI lineage: Eukaryota > Metazoa > Mollusca > Polyplacophora > Chitonida > Mopaliidae > Mopalia > Mopalia muscosa. The sequence continues at coordinate 4,693 of JARFOD010143923.1, read as the reverse complement.
TCCGTATAAATAAGTCCTGTTGTACTCCGATGGAAGAAATGTTTGATCTCATCCTTTTTGGTTGTATAATTACGATCCATATAACATCAGGTTTTTAATGAGCACATCCCACACCATAATTTATAGATTTTGAGACAGACAAAGCGGATGTGTTCTTTACTGGGCTGAACAACATAAAGATAGTTAGAAAACAAATGAGAAATTTTGAAAAGGAAAAATTAGAACGAATTGGCACTATATGTGGAGTTTATTGTTTGAATTACTGGTGCCAATATTACAGTAGTATCACAAACATATCGCCTTTTTGTTCTTCTTTAGCTCAGAAAGCAGCAGGGCAACAAGGAAGCTTTCTCCAACCACCCACCCCTGGGTCTTAGGATTGTTTGTTTGTTTGATTGATTGGGGTTCAACGTCGTACTCTAGGGTATTTCACTCATATGACGACGGATTTCCACTTCATACCGTACACAGCCCTATTACGGTGGAAAACCGAGAGAAACCTTGTAAGAAACACCCACGCGATTTCCGCAACCACATTTGACTCGCTCATATACTTGATGGTCGACAGGCGCACTCACTACCACTAAGCCACGGACGTGGGCCTCTGGCCTCTAGGAGGATATAGTCATACGACGTGACTCCGTCAATCGCGGGTTTTTCCACCGTAATACGGAAAAGAACAGTGTGAAGCGTACAATCCGTCGCCATATAAGTGAAATATCCTTGAGTACGATGTTAAACCCAATCAATCAAACCAACAAATAATCTGTTGACAGAGCATTCCGGAGGAAGGTGTGTTCATAAAAAAAATCTGCATTATGTGAACGCTGATTGATTTAAACAGAGGAAAGAAATGTTTCGTGGAAGGATTATTTATGTGTCATACTTTCCGTAGCGTAAGTAAGGCAGCATTTGTCTGGAGGAAAAACTATGGTCGATCTGCCGCAATCCGCTGTAGCTCAGTCGTTCGTAGCGTTGGTCCTGCTTCTCAGAGACCAGAGTACGAATACTGTTGGAGGCAGGCCTAAAGTTTCTTTCTCTGCATTAAAAAAAGTTACGAATTATTGTTTGTGTCTATGCGAAAGTGAGTATTAACAGTATTTTGTGTTATTTTGGGATAACACTTTCTTAGTTTTATCGGATTCTAGTTCAGAAAATTTCAAACGTTGAAACCCGCCCCGGAATCGAACCCACGACCCTCACGGTTAGGCACCAAATCGCCAGCAGTAAATGCAAGTCACCTAGATCAATCAGCCACTCGACCTTTTATTAACCACAATATGTTTTATTGTTTGGGTTACTCAGATCATCTGACTGACAAATATCAGCTTTTTTAATACTATTTTCGTTATTTTGGATTAACACTTTCTTAGTTTGAACGGGTTCTAGTTCAGAAAATTAGAAGGTCGGGTGGCTGAGTGGTCTATGTGACCGGCATTTACTGTTCGCGATTCGGTGCCTAACCCTGGGGGTCGTGGTTTCGATTCCAGTACGGGTTTCAACTTGCAAAATTTTCGGAACTAGAATCCCAAAATAACGAAAATACTACTAAAAGTTTAAATTAGCTTGCGCCGGATGATCAGAATAACCTAAACAATAAAACATATTGTGGTGAATTTATCGATAATAGAACTCGTTGATTTAGTGTATCCGTAGATTGATTAGTGTTTTACGCCGTGCTTACGGGTATTTTACTCATATGACTGCGGTGTATTCCAAAAATAATTGCCACTATATCACAACCCAGATGTGAAGCATTTCCATAATATTGGAAAGTTATACTTTTCCTCCAGTATTTAGTCAAGACCGCATTGCTACTCTTGAAACAAAGCGCCCTTAGCCAAAGAGGGCTGTGTATCGGTAGATGAAGATTCCTAATATTTACTTGGATGATAATTTCTGCAGATCTGGGTTCTATTCACTGTGTATAAATCCAAACCTTCGCTACGTTACATGTATACATTTACCAGAAACAAACAACCAGAATTACCCAAGCCATAAAGCACATTCCGGCATGGCTTATATACTCTCGTTTTAATCCTTTGGGCGTTTTGTCTTTTCAGTTAACAGTTTCTAAATAGCACTCAGAAATGTTCATAAAACATATTGTGGTAAACAATCTGACCTTCATCATTACTATTTATACAGATCCTATAATTATGGTTTATCCATACCGTATCACCATATAAATCTATCTCTACATACATTAACAGTAAAATCCCCTCGAGACTACATTAACCTTCCTATTTAACTAAAACGCATATCGTTTCAACTTCTCTTTTTAAATCTAGATTGAAAGGTTAATTATTAGCTTAGTTTATAGCTTATTTTTGTTCTATAAATGTAGATATGTTCACTATTATATACGAATTCATAGGTAAATTCAGCGAAACATACTGCCATTCACAAACTATTCTATCGCATAAACCATCTATTGAGATCGAACTAGTTCTCTGGAACTTTTATAATTCCGCCTCAAATTATGTAAATTTAACTAATGTTGTTAGTATATTACCATTTGATGAATAAAATTAAATTAATACGAAAATAATTAATATTATATGTGATTTATTGTAAAGAAAGAAGCTCTACCTTGCCACCGCCGGTATTCGGACTCCGGTCTCTGGCTAGCAGGATCAACATTGTTAACCACTAAGCTAGGAAGACTCAAAGAAGAACTATCTTGAATTTTCGTCAAAAGAAAGCATAATTTTTATATTAGTCCCGGTACCCGTGCTTCGTATAGAGAGAAAACCGCCGCCTTCATTTGAAAGAATTCGGGACTCATTCTGCCGTGAGCCTCTGTAACTCAGTCGGTAGTCTATTGGGCCTGTAACCCAAATGCCCTGGGTTCGAATCCAAGTGTAGACAAGCAATTTCTTTCTCTCTTCATTTATTCAAAATATATATATAAATGGGTCTACCGTTAATAGATGCATCTAACATATCTGTATACGCCTAATTTATAAATAGTAAATGGCAACTTAACCAGTAAGTAATGGTGACAGAAGCTATATATGGCATGGAAAATCGAACGGCTTTTAAAATGCTATTTATTCAGATTCATTCATTCATTCATTCATTCATTTATTTGTTTATTTTGTTAGAAAGATAGTAATTTTTTGTTATTTCTCCATTCAACTTGAAACGTTAGACGGTTCAGGCATCGTAGAATACCATCGATATATAGTCATTTTCTCTTTCCAACAAGATTTGTTTCATAGATTTGTACCGCCGTTTTATGAAAGACCCAGTCCGTTAGTAGAGAATAGATATGGTTGTATGTTGTGAGATATTTGACATGCTATACGGCCCTCGGATATCTAGCCAATAAGACGATATTGGGAACAATTTCGAGTGACTTCGAATAGCGAAATTCTGACAGATCATATATATGTATAACAAAAGCAATGAACCATGTTAATGTGTGATTTTTCCATAGACCAAATCATATATTGCTTGTTGGTTTGAAGTGGATAGTTCTAATCTATACCTTAGGACTCGAAGGACAGACGTCAAGTTAGCCTTCATTGTCGGCGGTATATATACTATATAGGCTGTTTCAACTCGACTGGGTGGCAAAGAAGGCCGCATGCACCACTAAAAAACTAACTAACTGGGTTACAAAGAAGGGTTGTTTCTTTGTTTGATTGGTTGGTGTTTAACGTCGTACTTAAAGTGTTTCACTTATATGACGACAGATTGTCCACCGTACGCAGCATTGTTACGGTCGAAAACCGGGAGGAAACCCCGTAAAAACCACCCCAACGATTGCCAGAGCCACAACATGTGACTCGCTCATATACCGGTTGATCGACAGGCGGACTCGACCTATAAAGAAAGACAAATGCACAGAGCTATTTGACACAGGATGCTCTTATTTAGAAGTCCCGATGTAATCGCGAAATGGCAGACATGGTTACACTTACAACTCCACTATTTGGATGAATACAATACTTTCCTCCACATTTGAAACAAAAATCGTAAATGCCGTTGGTTTGTTACATCAGAAACATATATATTAACTCATTTCGTTTACCATTTTAATCTTTAAGGGAAAGACAACTGAGTTTCGACCTAAACTTGGTATTTTTATTGCACGTTTTCAAATACAACCATCTGTCTTTCCCTTTAAGCTCACAAATAAAAATAAATAAATTGAAATTTTCGTAATAAATTTCCCAACAAAGCAGTTGAAATTAGTTGATAGCTTGTTTGTTTGTTTTTTAGTTTCACGTCTTGAATGGAAAGACCAACGCTTTTCAACCTAAGTCGCGTTCTTTTGTGCTCGATTTCCGGTGACCATGTTCTAATTCTGTCTTTGTGTTTTGAAAGCCGATCTTTCAGAGCCTTATTTGTGATACTGCCCGGTGCAACTATAGAACTGGAAGAGAGAATCGGCATCTTTTTAACTTTCCATTGATGTTAGAACTAGCATGAATTTAGACTGTCACCGGAAGTGGAGTTAATTAAGCGAAATATCATTCATTTCTTTTTATTCACTCTGACCGCTCAGGGTGGTACGAGAGGTAATTTAAATACATACATTTATACAATTCATACAAATATCACAGAGCAGGTAACGTGACTCACAGGCCCTTTAACCCATGTAACCCATTCTAAACGTTATTCGCGGACCTACTTCGAGATTTCATGAGGATATTCCAGTTACGAAAAACTGATACCTTATAAG
>JARFOD010143922.1:0-44772 GCA_031763545.1 Mopalia muscosa | reverse complement strand
GTCTTCTAGACCACTCAGCCACCCGGCATTTACTGCTGGCGATTCGGTGCCTAACTCTGAGGGTCATGGGTTCGATTCCCGGACGGGTTTCAAACTGCAAAATTTTCTGAACTAAGAAAGTGTTTTCCCAAAATAACGAAAATACTGCTAAAATTATAGCTATTGTGAGGTGTTAGTTCCCATGCACAGTGTCCATGGTACAAGTACTGCTAGATGATGTACATGTTAGGTAGAGATGCTTCTAAAGCACCAGGCTCAAATAGATAGAGAGTGAATAGAGTAACTATGTCAGAAGTTACCAGAAAGTTCACCTATTTGCCAGGATTATAAACAAGGGAGTCTATTATCTACATCCTGGTTTAACCATTTACTTGTAGCTTCCTGTACATATACACAAGTGTCCAGTGGAGCTCATCTATCTTTGTCTGGGGGATAGACAGGCTCTGTTCTTTACAAGATAGATACTCATGGATTCCACAAGAAACCTTGATAAAGGTGAAATAGTGGGAGAATAAATGGCAGGCACTATATCCAGAAAAGCTATACAACTTTTCCATTTAAAACAGAACCAAGTGTTGTCTAAAACTTACAAGACATTTCATAAACTTCTTGACATTTTATAGCATGAAAAGCGAAAAATTCATACAAGCTTCTCGATGAGGTGTCCCCATGTACTGAGAAAAAAGCAAATGTTGCCTGATAATGCCCCTATAAACTCAAAGAAGACCACAATAAATCCTGGACCAGCAACACCACTTTAGACAGCTTTTTAATCTAATCTCAACAAGATAGATCAGTGGCTGTAATTTGAATGTATCTGGCGAGCTGCCATTAACCTATAAATAATGTGAGGGCCACCTGACAAAATCTAAAGCTGATCAGAAGACAAACACTAGTGAGAGAAGCTGTACTGGTCTCTCAGGATGGTCACTACACATAATCATCTATAGAGTGCAGATTCCTCAACCTTCTACTCTGTCACTTTCTACTGCATTATTTAACCTATTGAAAACCCATGCACTTATCATTCTTCTGTCATGTCAAAAAAAAATTGCAATAATTGTTTTTGCTAAGGTGTGTAAAGCTTTGAGTGTTGGTCATATATATAACCCTCAATGACGCTTACTGTTGTACTGTTAACATTTAAGTATTCAACTGCAAGATCTTCACGCTTGTGACTTTTAAAAGTTAGAAACCATGTTGATTCCTGGTTCTATGAGGACTTCAATATCCCAATCAGAATCCTGTTCAGATATACCAATCTGGCTCAATTGGGAGAGATACTATTAAAGTGAATAAGATCACTGTTCATTATGATGTAGAATGCATCTTGTCAGTATACATGTACTCAAGTTTCTAAAGTATTGAGAGAGAGAGAGAGAGAGAGAGGTAGTAGTCAAATAAAGCCAGTTACACCAACATTAAGAAAACTTCAAGAACTTTAATAAAGTGACTAAGATCACTGTTCATTATGAGCAGTGATGTACTGTAGATATAATAGTGTCAGTAAGCTTATTTAAGTTTCTGAAGTACTCAGGTATCAATGTACTGCGCTTTCTTTAATATCCATGGTTTGGCATTCGTGTATTGTATAGAATCAGGTTTCATCTTAACTATATAAAAGGGAAAAAAAGCATTATTTTAAAATTTTAAACATGTCTTTTTCTTCATTATATAAACACCACCAAAATTCTTTCATAACTTCAGCTTGTCAATTGCTGGCTTATTTTATCCAGCATGATCAATGGTCACCTTTCAAATCAAACACATTAATCAGTATTAAGTTTTCCCAGTAACTGGATTATTCTGGGACAGTGGCTTTATAAGCTGACCCCAATCTTTCTCCCCACCCACCTTAGTTATAAATCATTTTGGCCCATAACTGATGCACATTCACAGCTTAGTGAAATGGAAATATTGGACTTCACAACAAAACCAATCAAACAAGTGAAATACATAGTGTGTCAGTCTACTCAAGGTTTGATACATGTAAAGTTAATGTCCACATATTCCACTACATTTAATATTGTGCAGTTTGCCACTCCAATTTACAGGATAAACTTTTGAAAGCTGTTCTCATTACCGTAAAGCAAAACAATATTACAATTACCATAATCTCTAAAAAAAAGTTCCCACTTCAATACAATTCAACAAGATATGTTATGTAAAAACCAACAGATGTGACAATTTGAACATGCTTTCAAATATGCCTTGATTGATGGGTGTTTTACGCCATGCTCAAGGGTTTTTCACTTATATCTGACAGCAGTGAATTCCAGCTATAAATGTCACATGCACAACCATAAAATGTGAAGTGTTTTGATTAAGTTGGAAAGTTAATCTTCCTCCAGTGCTAGACAGCAAGACAAACATCACTGCTACTCTCCAAATGAACTGCTGTTAACTAGAGGGTGCTAAATTTGTGATAATGGTTAACTGACAAATGTTAAAATTGATAAATGAATATTGGGTAGCTTTCAAAGTTCTTAATGCAAGTTCCATCACTTTCACCAAATTGCTCACTCGTCATTGCAATGCCCAGCCAAACAAGCAAACATTTATCGACATCTTGGTACACATTGAATCGGTTCTGTAAGGCCAAAGGAGCTTAAGATGCAATTATAGAAAAGCTGTGTAATTTTGACTCTGGAATCCATGTTTGACTAGAAACGCATAATTCCTCTCTTTCAAGGGACAGTAACTGGACAAGTGCCTAACCTCTTAACCCATGAGATAATAACAATAATCAACCCTTAAGTGCCCTTCAGTTGTTCACCTTAATCTGTTAAGACACTAATGGCTGCTCCTGAAATGAAAAACCATGGCAACACACTGACATTTGTAAACTTTATGTAGCACCACTTGGGTGTATGTCAATTATCAAGCAATGACTGAGGGATTCACAGTCTTCATACCATGCAGCTAAAATTACTTCATTTTAAACATTGTGCTCTTCATTTACAAGTCACTTAGTTAATTACGTCTTGAATTTATCATATTTAGCCCATAATTGAGTAACAAACAGTTTAGGAGTACATCACTACAATGAATTCTGGGAATACTGACCTCAGAAAAACAAATCACAAATCTGATTATACATTATACAAACCCACATACATATAGAATCCCAGACTATACCCAAGAAACCTGTGTATGTTTTAAAAAAGTAATTACACTGGCACAGGGTTGTCCATTAATAAAAACAGATGAATCGTCTCATGGTCTGAGAGACACACAAAAAGTTGTGACACCACAATAAAGAAATTTTGAATACATGGTGGTAAATTATGTAACAATCAACTGACCGTTAATCTCTGATAAATACAATAAAATTGATACACATTTATAAAATGGAGAGGTGTAAACCTTTCCCTGAATATTAAAGCCATATAACAGAATAAAAATTACCCTGAACTAAATTTATGAGAATTTTTAACAATCTGGAGAACCATATGTATTCTCTGTTCTCATAGAATAGTATGATGGCAACTCCAAGAAATCAACAATTTATGTTGACTGTAAATTTTGGTTTATTTAAACCATCTTCAGTAGTGAAAGACAGTCTCTTTTTCTATGCACTAAACACCTGACATACATGTTCCACAATTCTGATGCCATATCATTTGTTATCTGGTCTACTCTTTGTTTCTTTGTTTTAACTTAAATCTACAACTGCTTTACAACTCTCTACATCCCTTTAATATGGTTTGATATAAAACTGTAATGCCCATCATAGAAAATGATCAAAAAATCATTAAGAAAATGTTATTGAAGTACCTTAAGTACAGTGTAAATACTCTATAGACACACTATTTATTGTGAAGAGCAGGGTCTTCATTATACCATATAGGGACAAGAGCATATCCATGAAGTGACTTGTGGGTGGCAGAAGGACTTTGGAGAAAAGAATAACACAGTGTGATGGGTGTTTGTAAATATTTACAGGATGGCATATGAATAGGATAAAGGTTTTACAGTGGACAAGTCAAAACACTTGAGAGATGACACTCTGAGTGAGTGAGGGTGGGCATGGTTCCTTATCTCAACTCTCACTCATGATACCAATACTGTAAAGGTACTCCATCAATGTATAAGATACCCTTTTCACTGTAAACAATTTCCAACATAACTATTCCACATTACTGTCATTTAAGTTGACTTTCAAATCATACTGAATTGTATGCTCTCTGGTAGACCCTTTATCAATACTTTAAATCAACAGTTTCCTATACCAATTTATTAGGAGAGCTGAAAGCCTCTCACCTGGTGGGGTTAAGGCAACATTCCTATAAACCAGGTGAGAAATTGGCATCTAGCATCTTAAACTGATCTGCGACTAGCACACCTGGGGCTGAGTCTATGTGAACTGTACCTGAAGGTAGCTTTCCTTAGAAAGCAGGGAATAAACATTTTCAGAGGCATTACACCCTAGTGACAACATCTTTTAATCTCGATTATATGCTCCCAATTCTCAGACAACTTAATTAAACCAATAATCATTGCATGTCTACAATGATTGATACTGAAGGAAAGAAGAAATGCATGTTGAAAAGGGTTCTAATTTTCTATAGCAAAAAAAAAATATACATATACATGTCAGAATATATTACATTTTGCATAATAAAGTCTGCGGATAACAGCATTTTAAAAACTTTTTCTTGGTGTTTTATCAACCATGAGCTTTCAAACTGTTTTTTTTAAAGAAAATGCCATAAATGTCATATTTCTACTGCAGACTAGTACAGCACATCAAATTTGTGAATGTTTGCAGTGTATGCTTTTTTCCAAGGCATGTGGGTGGCTGAAATTTCAACCCGAAACAGAGACCTTATTCTTTTACTTGATGGTATCTTGGTTATTTCTATTTCAGTGGCACATCATCCATGCCTAACTGTCAGGAAATGAGCCGGCTATGCGAAGCGGCTAATTCAAAAAACAAGATGGACCATTTCCGACGAACTATTTTTGAATCTCTGTTCTATGTTTGAGAGCAATTAGGTGTAATATATTGACTGACATGATACATGTACTGCTCAAGAAATGACTGCAAAAAAAAAAAAAAAATACTACATAGCACAGGAAGTTTCTATTACGCTTACAGACTCGGAAAAAAATGAAGCCAATGTATAAAATAAGATGAAAAGCTAATAAAAGTTGTCTTGATGATCAGCGTTGGAAGGAACTTGAAACGGTTCAAATTTAAAAATCAATATACCCATATGGAGGCCATCTAACTTTAGATCACAAAAGCTTAAAGCATGTGGGTTTTTTTCCCCTGCAAATAACATTACAAGCAGATTTCAATTTGTGTGGATTTCCTGAAAGTCCGGCTTCCTTTAGTGTGAAAGGAAGAGAAGTCCAGTGAAGCGTTTAATAAATAGACAAGCTGATATTGATTTGTGTTTTTGTGGACCATTTTACTACCAGCTGAAGAAATCAATGTGATAATTCGCTGGTTGTCTTATCTAGCTGAATCACCTGTCCTGACGAAGCTTTCACTTTCTGCGCCCAGAACATCAAGATCCTTGCACATCCTATGGCCAAACAAACCTTTTATATTATTGTCGGCACGTTCCATCCACCATGTAACCTGTGTGTTTGATTTGGGGAGGATGGTAGACAGAGTATCATATTGATCCTATCATAAACTGAAGCTCTATATTATCAACGGAATAAAGGTAATTCTTATGTATTTGTGTTGGAATAGAAGCTTCTGACATGCACACCAAGTAATAGGTCTGCTCGCTTGAATAGAGCAAATGTGTGCACACAACTAAACTACAATAGTGAAATGTTCTGGATGGTTAACAAGCTGACACACGCAACATTCCACCTCACACACGCTAATGGTTAAACACAAGTTCCACAAGTATAAAGTAACAAATTTATGACACTTTAATAGTCCTTCATGTGAGACATTGCAAACTACCTATACAGTCTCACAAGTAAATAAATCACCTCGAAATTACAGGACTCTATTCCATCAATATATGTGTTGCATAGTACATGCAATAGAATATCCATACTAATTTTGATAAATATTTAAATCATGAAACTGTTGATTCTCTCTTTTTATATAGTCTTACATGTATCTATCTTGAGTTTATGCTGTATTCATGTAACCCCTACATGTGTTATCCCTATCCATGTCCAACAGGATGACTTGAACCAGGCAAGCTTTTTCAGGCTTATATTACTTGTCTATTCTGATATCATGCTCAAACAAAAAAATAGCTTCAGTCTGTCCTGTGGATATAGATCTATCTGTAAAAAATGTGCAAAGTATATCTGTAAATATTTTCTGATCAGTTCTGGAAATGAATTTGGTGGTTATGGTGAACAGTATATTTTTGATGGATTACTTGAAATAAAGCTCAGACATGGGGTTAAGAATGACAAATGTGTTAATCCGCTGCGTTCGATATGACAGGGAAGGCTGTAATCAGGATGATCTGACGAAACAACCCGCTTTCTAGATTGATCTGTGATGAAAATTCACGCTTGCCTGTCTACATCAGTCATGTTGAAATCTGTGATCTAAATAATGCTGTCAGTTATTTCATTAATTTATGGCTTGTTCTCAATGGACATATTCACACATTTCTAACCAAATCAAATCCCCAAATGATTTCATATCAAAACAAAGGCTTTCATACTCCATCTTTCATAAGCGTGAATCTACATGAAATAATGTCTAACAATTTAAATACAAATTAAACTTTATTTGCTGTTTTATATATATATATATCTTTATTTAATGAGGGAATAATAAATACTCTGAGGAGGTTAGGGTTTTTGTGTGTGGCCATATGATACAAGTTGCGGATTAAGATTATGTGATTAAAGACATGAGTTAGGACTACAGAACAGAACTCTGTAAAAAATCTATAATTATAATTCCATTATTTTTACCAAAATTTGTTTCCTTGCCAGAAGCTGTTATTGAAAATATGTCAAACAATCTATCATCAAAAAAGACAAAGATATAATTTAGGTAGTTGTGTGTCTTTTGAACTTGATTGCATACCCTCACAACATGTACTTAATAGTTTTAAGGTTAATTCACATTTCATCGATAACTAGATACAAAAAAGAAAAATATAATGAGTTTATACTGCTGGTGACCAGAGTGTATTGTTTGGTAGCCATGGCACTTGATAACTTTTGGAGCATTTAATTTTGGATAGGAAAGAAAGATCATTCACTTCGCCAATTTTGAAGAAAAGAAACTAAGTTCCAAGCATTAAAATTGACTAAAATACTTGTGCACAAATGAGTCCGATTACCTTATTATCCCATACGAGAACTTGGAATATACTGATAGTGGTACTAAATGTATCATAAAGCACGCTAACATGTTTAGTTCTCTTCAAGGGTCGTTGCAACCCGGTTTTATATTTTCAAAGGTCACACATTGTCATGTCATGAATGTGACCAGTTTTGGTAAAATACGCCCGCCGGCACGAGCAGAAAGCCTGCCATAGTCAGGCCAAGAAAATTACAGGTTGTCATTTGACTGTGTTTCTCAGAGTATGTAATAACACTTGAGCTTTGTCAGCGACAACCAGTTCTGGATTACCTCCCAGTGTTAGCGATATCCGTGAGATTTCAGCAAAAATCGCTTGCTTTTTGTCAGAATACCTTTAGAAAAAATGCATAGCAAAAAAACTTGTTTGCTTTGGTGTTATCATTGTTATTATCCCTGCCTCTATTAGCCACTGGTTGAGTTTATTTGAGAAGCCTAGTTTCACTAGTGATAATGGTTATTGAAAAGAGTGAATAGCCGGGTTGGTGGCAGTAATTTCTTGATGTCAGTGGGGAAACAAACGAAGTTTACATAGGCCATTGTGTCTATTGATTCTAGCAAGCGTTAATTTACTCACACATCCCGTCAGCCTGACTACTAAAAGCGATCAAACTAGGGATGAATCAAAAACACAGAGTAAACCTTAAGTGTCTGTATGTTACGAAACTATTATAACAACACTTTAACATACATGTACAATTTCAACATGATAATGCAGAAAGAAAAGATAACTGAGATTCTTTCACAACTTTACTGTTAGAAAATCAGTAAAAATGTATGTAGAAGCATGCCTTTCACATTAAAAATATTGATCTAAATACCCATTGAACGATGAGAAAAACCTGTAATGAATTGAATCTCAAAAAATAAAAATGGCATAGACATGTGTGTACATGTACTTGCCAAACTGGACACTGTGCATCTACCTCACACAATTACATATTTTAAGAACTTAACATTAGCAATTAAAACACAACAGTTTGTACAGGTTTATCTTTACCAGACTATGACAACATTGTGAAATCAAGTCAAAATATGTATATAACAAAATGTACACGCCCAGTATTAATGCATTATTTACACGTAAAAGTAATCTTTTAATGAAATACTGTGTAAAAGTACCATTATTATGTTAAGTTTAAAGGTGGGACATATCTCAAAACATCAAGGCTTTAGTTTTGAGGTTAAATGTTAGTGACACTGACAAAGTATAGCTCTTCGCTTGGAGCACTTCGCCATTATATAAGTGAAATGCATGCGTACCTTTCAAATCAGATGGCACAAACTGATATAGAAGTGCATGAAATGTCCTGAAATAAATGCAATGTTATCAAGCTCTGTGGTGTTATAACTTTTAAATTAAGAAATTAAATATTTTATCCGTGCATAGTTTAATTAAGATCCAGAGAATACGGAAACCTTAATTATAAATTTGTGAAAATAGAATATTAAATTTTATAATTAAAAATAGACTGGTGTACAGTGAAGCAGAACAAGGCTCGCAGCTTGGGGCATTTGTTAAAAATATAAAAGACATCCAACACAAAACTGAATTGCCTCCTAAGAGAATTGCTATAAAACCTCTATTCAAGTCTTCAAGAACCAAAAAAAAACATATAAATTTATCAAAGTAAATAACAAAATACCTGAACCAGATTAAATAACACTTTTGTGTGGCGAATTTCAACACAAGCCTCTGCTTTCGGCATCTTACTCATCATTCATATAAACAATAAATTTGACAAAAAGGGGTCAGTAAGAAGCTGACTTGCCAGAAAAAAGTTAAATCCCTTATAAACACATTAATATATCAAAATAGTAATTATTAAACTTTGACATATTATGATATTATGACATCTCCAGGCCTGTGCTATAATCTTTTCTGGCATAACCTTCAAATTGGTCCACTTAAAATTTGTGAGATAACCTTACATTTGCATTTGCCACTGCTTTGCATTTTTTTTTTTTTTTTCAAATATATAAATGTGCATCAATGAAAAATACAGCAAAACGGGTTTCTAATACAAACTATATTGATGATCGAATGACAATATTTGTCAAAGTGATTAGCAAAATGCAAATTTAGACAAACACTGGGACTAATTTGTGAAACCTATATAAACCTGTCCTCCTAAAATAACTTTGATAACCATGAGAAGACCCCGGTCAGCCCGTTCTCCCAAACAGCACAGACCTGATAGTCCTATTTTATGACCATTCATTGGATAAATTCATCACATAATCATTGAGCCAAATGGCATGCTGTATATCATATTTGGGGTGCGATAACATTGATATAATCAAATTATGGATTATCAGCAATTCAGTATGTAATTATTGGCACTTTTCAATCTTAGGTCGTACATTCCCATTTTAAAAAATATTTACTGTATTGTATATTTACTTTAATATAGTGATAGGCTTGCTTAATACTGTTAATAAGTAAGCTTATACAGACTTATCTAAAGATTCCATAAGGTCAGAATTTCATTCAGCAGTGAATTTACGACATCAAATTTATATTAGTTCTGAAAACCAATAAACTCTTGTGTATCAGTCGTCTTTGAGCAACTGTTTGTGCATACAAAAGACCTTAACCCTTACATTAAAAAAATAGATTAATGTTTTCATGTACTTTGAAGTGCATAGCTCTTCAGTCTTATTTGAATAGGAAATGAAATCTTGGATTACTGCCATGCATATTTAATATACATGTACCTACATATACATACAAGGAGGTGTACATAAAGATTTATCAATCAGGAAAGGTAACTAGTTATTAATATTTGAACTAAAAACAAGATTTTATCAATTAAGACACATGAGAAAATGATTAATCATACTGGTACATTTCAGACAATTTATATTATTTATTACCAAAACATGTTATTACACATGCACAGCTAATCCTACCTACAAGTACAATGTATTAGTCAGACAAAGGTAACTTATTACTATTACTTTCCAAACACATACTAATTCTTAACCCTAGTGACTTTATTAATGAATCCTCATGAACAGGATGTGAATCTCATTTCAAAAACACTGACATAAAACAAATTACACAAATAAAATTGTAAAAAAAATATAATTTATTTAAACTTGATGCAAATTTATTGACTCTGCATGTTGATGTATTTCCTGTATTAAATGATCTATAACATGCTATCCTTATAGTACGTGACACAAGCCTTAGTGAACTCAACTGTTGGATTATTGTCTAAACATATAATAAGGACATATTGGTTCATATACATGTAGCTAGATGTGCAGCCTGTGCTAGTTGAGAAAGGAGATATCTGACTATTCGCTGATCAGCATGGGCAAGCATACACAGACTCAGTGCATTCATTTCTATTGAAGAAATTAAGCAACCATTAAAAGTTAACATTGAAAACTTTATTTTGTTCCAAGAGAATTGTCTTCTCCACCAGGTAGACCAAAGTACCGGGTGTACATGTGACTTGCCTGCGTGAGTAAGTCAACTTCAATTTTCACTTCCCCTGAATCAGAAAGTGAGCATCTTTTTTTTTTTGCAAGGCTATTTTTAAACATTAATAAGGAACTGGAAACAACACATCTATCCTCCGAAACAAAACCTTTTCAGCCACCAATAAATATCATGGCATAACAACACACCAATCAAACTAACACAAGATTTAAGGCTCCCAAAACATGGGTAAAAACTGACTTTGGAGGCTTTCTACATAGGTTGGTATGGCCTTCATGTAGTAAGTACCTGTTCCATGAACAGACAAGGTGATAACAGATATAGGACTGAACTGTACAAGTGTTATCTACCTGATAAAAAACGAGAGAGCAAATGTAAGGAGAAAGACAACATTACAAACGGTTGAGACTAGTGAAAGAATGAATAACTCTACTGTCACTCGAATTACACACATACACATCCACTAATTGGCCTCTTCCAGATAGCCTTCACATCAGGAATGTGACTATAAGGCTCGTAAGCAGATGCCAAATTTGGGTGGATTTTCTCATTGATGTTTCCTTTGATTCTTTCCATTAAGCAAATTTATGAAAGATGTGAGTCAAAATTGACTCAATGGTTTGTTGAAGATATATTTTTATTTTGTTGAAAGATATACATGTAGATGGCCATATTCATGCAGCAATGGTTAGTAAACACTGTTAATTATATTTTAAAGGTTTCCAAATTGACAATAAGCTACATGTACATGTACATCTATAAAACCTTTCAAATGTAGCACTAATACTGTATCCAGATATGAGATGATTTGAATTACAGCAATTACATGAAGCCAATCAAAGATCAATAAAACCAATCACAGGTCTAGGTATTGGGTTATCAATTCTTTGAATCTCAATTCAGGAAAAAAAAAACACACAGACATTGTACAAAGCCATACTTTTGAAATGAGTTTGGTTACATAAATTGTAGACTGTATCAGCACATATACGTCAAATACAGAAACAACTGTTTTTTTTTTCATGAGGAAAATATCACATAACATATTTAAAAATATTTGAAAATGTTAAATTTACTTAAATAACATCTACTTTTGAACTTAATGGTCTTAAACTAAATGCTGTTTCAATCGTAAATATTTCAAGTTGTAATTATTGCATTTGATTTGATACTTTTTTGTTGACTGAAGACTGAAAAAATACTAAACAATACAAAAACTCTGCTTGCACAATATGAAACATTTTTCTGAGGATAAGTTTTTAGACAAAAAAAGTGTTCTATTTATGTATAAGCTTATAGAGAATGATGGACAAGGTGTATTTGAAGATACCTAAGTACAAATCAACTACTATAAAAAAAAATATCTAAAAAAAATCCAACTAAATGTCTGAATAAACATTTTATACAGAAAATACACACTTTTAACTGATCAGCAACAGAGCCATTTTTCCTATAGATATAGACCGGGTAATTCATGAGTCAGGTAGATCTGTACAGTACCAACTAAAACTGGTTGCAAATTTTGTAGTAATTTTGGTGCGTGTTAACTAGTTAAGGTTGTAAAATACCACAGCCCAAAAGATATATATGTGTGTGTGTGCACAGTACTGACAGCATAGAAATGAGGTGTCTGACTAAAACTCATAATTTAACCCTGAGTTCTAACTATAAACCCATGTAACTTTGAAGATTCACCCTGAAACAGACAGCTGGCTGATAACTGGCTCATCTTATATCTTATTATCTGCCCAGTCACTGGACTTTAATGGTTTCCCAGCAGTCAAGGGCACTGACCAACTCTATCTAGATAAATAACTGAGAAATCAAAAGTGTCATTTATTTTATTCACAGATAATGTCTTACTGCTTGCCAGTTGCTAATAGCTGATTAAATCGCTAATACATGTATTCTATTTGAGATAGAAGATTTATTTCCTGAGGTTTATTGCTAATAGCTGATTAAATCGCTAATACATGTATTCTATTTGAGATAGAAGATGTATTTCCTGAGGTTTAATACTATACTTAAGGTTATTTCACTTGTATACAGTGTGCTAGCCACACGGGTGAATGAAAGGCACAACAACAGCGTAGTTGTGCAACAGGAAGCTCCAGCTTAACATATGCTGAGATAGATTTTCTATGTGACATGACTTTGTGACTGTGCCATGTAGATTGATGCACATGCACAAGTATATCACTCAATTATCTATTTGAATCAGATAAGGTACATGTAGAACATGGTGCATCTCTACATGTTTCACATAGTAGACACAATGAGTAAAGCAGTAAAACCAACATAAGATCTGGCAACAAGATTACAATTTCCGACAGTATGAAAACATGGTCGGTAAACTCTTCCATGAAGATTCGCCTATGATATTTTTTTTATAAACATACTTTGAAGTTTCACCATACATTGAATTTGACTCTGATTTATACATGCTATTTTATGTAGAAAGAAAGGTGGGCTGTATGCTTGTGATGGACAGTTAGTCAACAGTAACAAATCCTGTGTAAGTATTTGCTCAGTGGTTATTTCCCTGCCTATGTTGGCTTAATGTATCATTGGGCCAGTTGAACTCATGTGGCTTAAAGGTGATGATAAGAAACTGGGAGAGACAAGATTCTGACTGGTACAGTAACATTTAGGCTTTTCTCAACCAGTTAAAAACTGGATGAGAATAAGGACAAAAATTTCAATTCATGCTGGGAGTGTTGGTTGGTGATTCACAATAATTCACATTCCTGCTTTACGGTCTTTGGACACCCTGAATAGGTGCCATTACCAAAAACATAATGTCTCAGGTTTTGGCAGGCCAAGGACTCATTCTTACAGTGTTTATACCTGGTAGTTTCCATTTCATAAGGTTAGAGGCCAGTACGTCAAAACATAACCCACTCCAACTTGTACTGATAATGGCTAAGATAAAGTCTCAAATGCTTCTACTCCAGACCTTGTTCGGTGGTGAAAGTTGCCATCCCTTCTACCCTCAACCCATGCTAGAAGAGTTTACACAAATCAGACTTGTCAGGAATACTACAGGCATCAGAGAATTCGGAGCCAAAACGTCTGAACAACTGAAAAACGGCACCCTTTTAACAAATACCCAGCATATTCACAAAGATATGTGTTGTCTTAATTGACAGCCTTCCTTCAACCTACACCAGGAATTTTACAACTTACTATTTTTTGTTTTAAATTACCTAATGTTTAGCATAAACTGACTGTACACCGTTACAGCAAGATCAACTTTAACCTTTTCTGAAATACTTAAGATTGTCTAGTTATTCAGTTATTTGGAAAAGGTGTCGCTGTATTGTTCAATAATTAATAACCTATATACTTATATTCAATTTTCTGCAACTTACTATTTTTTGGCAACAATGATTTGCATGCTACTATAAACTGTCAGTGTGACTTTCGACGTCACAGGGCCAGTGCATTTGGTTATTTATTTCCAAGTTTTCCCAATTATTCAGGTAATATCTCCAAACATGAAAAGGATCTTGATGGCTCAAACAGGTACAGTTGTAATGTTATACAATGTGTAAACAATCAACGTGCAGAAAATATTTACAGGAATTATATGCAACGTCACATAATAACCTCTTTGTTCTCTGCTTTAGGTGGAAATTCTTGACAGACATACAGATGAGTAGTGCCCTTTGAAACTGCTGAGATACTCTCTTGTTTGTTGTGTGCTACAACAAATCCTGAATGTACCCCTTGAGAAAAGGGTTCATACATTCTTTAGAAACCATCAACAGGAAACAATTACTTGAGCTTGTCAGAACTACCAAATGGTCCTAATTAGAGCTTATCATGAACTATAAACAAAATAGTCTTACAAACATTCCAACAGTATTACCTAAGCTTCTTTTCCGCCGGCCATGTTTGAACAACTAAATTTAAGACTAGTTTTTAGAAATATTTCAGCCATCAGGTGAACTTGAAATATGCTATATAGGTCTTCCTATCAGAGTTTGTAGATGCATGTGCTGCTTGCACTGGCATGAAATAAAAGTCTATACACTTTTGCTATTTCTTTTCGGTTATTTAAATCTAAAAATGCTGTCAAAGAAAGTCATCAAAAAGTGAAGGAGATGTCAACAATGCTAACACACTACACCACAACCGATTAACACAAACAGAAAAGTCAATTTTAAATTTGATTATAATCGACCAACAGCAATCTTAAAATGAATTCCTCACAAAACAAGAAAAGGCATGCTCAGAAACTGCCACCTCACAACAATATTTGGTTAATCAACTTAGCAAGCACTGATAACTGACCCATTAAGCAGATTCAATATTGTCTCACCAAACAACAGAGATCTCTTTGCATAATTTTGTCACAGTGAAAACAAACACACATGTACTTGTTATGAGGCATAGTCCCTATGGTTACCTTGGGTTTCTTTCCTCAGTTAATTACTGAACTACTATTGTCACAAATGCATGATAATATTTTACTACATCTTTATTAAAGTCAAAAGAGTGAATATTGCAATGCACTAATCAAATGGACCAGACTGCAGCGTATTCATAGAAGGTTTACGACTTTTTCAAGCTGTTTAAACTGACTATATGAATTCCCATTTAGTAAAACTAATTTTTCAGGTTTCTGATAAGGTTCAATTTTCATTGCATTCCTGGACCATAACAAAACTCAAAAAACAAAATTCAAAACATGTAAACCGATACAAGTGCGATGGCAGTGAAGGCAATGATAAATGGAGTACCAATACTAAAGTTAGTTTAAACCAAGAATGACTTCTTAACCTTATTTGAATGAAGTTGATTTTAACTATAGAAATAAACAAAAGATCATTTTTTAAGCCAGGCATCTTGCTCGATCAACAAAACATATATGACATGACTTGGGAGTACACTGGAGACCTTTAAGTAAGAAAGGAAGTGTCAGGGAGCCCACAATTAAAATTCTTAGACTCTAAAGCTATTCTTTAAAAAAGATGTAACTTTTGTATTGAAAAGGGTAATAAATGAGAGTTATTTGAATGGGTTATTGTGTGCAGCTCAGACTATACTGTCCTGTTGATAATAAAATCTGTCTTTATAAAAAGGGAGATGAAAGAATGTGTATGATAAGAGATCTTGTGGATTGTGAGGTGGATTAGAGCCTCCAGTCTAATCACCTACAGCCTGTTGAAGCGTGACCATGATCATACAGTCCGGGACACTAAGCTTCATATTGCATGCTACACACCCATACAAACTACATGTAAATCTGTGATAATCGCCTAACTTTTAGTTCTTCATTCCATGTGCATGTATCAACTAGAGTTCATGGGAGATGTCTTACATAACTTTTATCAAACAGTGTTTCTGACTTGATCTGTGCTGCCAAAGCCTTAACACAAATCATTCACCTCAAATCAGAAAGCCTGATATAACCTATCTTCATGATTTCAAATAACTTACACTGTATTTGACAATAAAAATTTTAAATCAATAATAAATACATGTAGTTGGTTAAGTAGGATTTAAATATATGGTTTTTCTTGCCTGGCTGCTTGTATTTTTATGCCAGTGATGCATTATGGCTCTGGAATATTGTCATTTTCTGGAAACTCATAAACTTTACTTTAGAATTTTAGTCTTTAGTACAGACAAGGGTGAACGAGCAACACTTAATAAATCGAAAATGAAGGGTTCTTTTTTGAGTTTACTAAACTGAGATCTGTTACATTGTATGATTTCACAATAACTTGTAACTTCAAGGACCTGTTTTCTCAAAATTTGAGTCAGACCCTTTCACTTTCTGAATTAATCTTTGTGAGGCCAATGAATGTAAAGCTGTAAGAAATCTTCTAATTATAATTCTTTTCAATGCATCTTGATAAAGAAATGCTGCATCTTGATAAAGAAATGCTGCATCTTGATAAAGAAATGCTGCATCTTGATAAAGAAAGTCTGTCATTTTATTTCTAGTATATAACTGCATTGCATAAAGTTTCTTCATAGTTTACTAGCACATGTAGTAGATTTACAGAGTTTAGTGGAACCAGAAAGGTAGTGTATCATGTGTATTTTAAGTTCAAAGGTGGTACCTCAGGTGTGGATTGACAAGATGGGTGTTGTTAATGCTGCAGAAAGATCAAAGCACTAGTTCTGTGAATGAGGTTACTTTACAGGTGATGGACACAGGAGATAATTAGAGATAAAGAGCAGAGGGTAAACTTTCTGCTTTGTTCCAGTATGTTCCAAGGTGTCAGCTATGTTAGCTACAATGTAACAGGCCATACTACACACCTGTACCTTCACTTTCTTTCAAAAAGTCATCAACCCACCACTACTATGCACAGTCTAGTTGTCAGATTAGAATCATATCATCAGCTAAGCTTTAAGTTAAAGTGTAGAAAGAAAAGATGGATAAGCGAAACTTTCATTTAAACTTCCTTGAGTTCGATCTCTGAACCCATTTCCTGCGCTGATGCCATTAGGTGAAAAATCCAACAAGAAGGACATTTCTACAAAGAATCTTGTGAAAATGGAATTTCTGATATATGAGATGCCATTGTTGATCTTGCTTAAATGATGTGTGCACAGTATCCGGTGTTCTTCACATACATGTACATAGGTTGTTACATCAGAGCAAACTATAGTAATACTGGCAGACTGGTATCCCCTTACAACTGTGACATTGTACATTACACTATTTCTGAAAGGTAAAAAGAGTGGCCCACACATTTGTAACCTGATCTGTGTATATTACTATTAACCTGCAGATGGCACACCAGAGATATATCATACCCAGACCACCTAGCTTTCATTCACCATCTTTTTTTCCTCTAGACGGAAATTGAGATTCAACAATTTGTAAACACATACATTGTAAACAAACCACTTTGTAGGCACTCTTCAAAGTGATGATGAGCATAACACACCTGTGTCTGGCCAATACAATGACGATTTTTTACATTTTCTCAGTAGAATTACCGTCATGTGAGTATAACTTGTAACAGGGGAAATGGAATATTTGAGTGCAACTGCTCATTGCAGTGAAAAAGTTTGGAGGAAAAAATAAGCACTTAACCAGACACAGTTGTGTAATAAGTTTATAGTTTTAAAATTAAGAGAAAGAAACTTTTGCTTAATATGGCTGCTTTATGTAATGCCAAAATTATAGGAGTTGTCTCTGTCTTACATTAAAAGTTTACAAACAAACGTAAGCATTGTGAGACCCATAACATCCAATTAAATATTTGACAATCAAAACTATGAAAGATTTCACTTATGATGGCATTTTAACAATGTTCACAATCTAAGGAAACATTTTAAAGTTACAAGAAATTTAATCATTCTGCATTGCCACACCAAAAGTGTTCCTATGCCAGATTGAAAGACTTTTTAGGTCATACCAACAGTTTTACTTATTTTAATACTAAAATGTTTTATTATCAATGGAGGAAGGATAAAAGATTAAATAAAAGTTGGAAATATATTGATTATATTATTGTGATTACTTTTCTTTGGATGGAGAGTATATACCTGTTTATGAAGCTGCAAGAAAATTATTAATTTTGAATTCTCATAAAGAAAAAAGAAAAAACCCTAAGACAACATGTACGAATAACATGAATACATGTATAAGCTTATGTAAAGCATCTTGGACTTTGCCGAAATGTTTTGTTGTAATTACTTTTTAGTTAGAGGACAATTAACAAGAGCAGAACAAGGTGAATATAATGGACAACACACCTGTGTGCCATCATAAATCTCACCAGATAAAGAGCAAATGACTGTGTGGGTAGACAATGTATCTGGACAAAGCATTAACCAAGATTCCGAGGTAAGAATAGTTACAATGTACAAGAGTAACCCGCAGAGGTTGATTCAACATAGACCGGGTTGTAGAGGTAGGAAAACTGATCCTGTGTTGTCTGGGAATGCTAAAAGAATGGGCTGTGTTGTCTAGAAATAAGAGAGGACAAGGCAATGTACATTGTAAGAGTAACATAAGAGTTGGACAAAGTGCTCTGAATATATCCCATAACAAGCATGCCAATTTTTCTTTGCAGCGAATCGCGGACTGGGAATATAATAGTGTTGCTTTGTTTAGATCATATTTTCTGGGTTCTCCTGTTGGTATTTGTAACTTGTATGTTCAGTATGACTGACTGACTGATTGCTGTTTAATGTCATGCTAAAGAGTATGACTGTGCATGGGGAATAGTGCCCTTACACAAAGAAGATGGAATTAAGGTAATCACCTGTGATATTTCAATGTCCAACAGTACTACATATAATTACTGGAAGTTTTTAGGAATAAGTAAATGCAAATTCTGTTTTGGAATTACATAAAACACACATGTTTTTCTAATTTGGCCTGAATCACTGCACAATGTTATGGTCAATGTAAGGGGCATATTTAAAACTCATTTTTTTTCCATTTTTTAAATTGACATTTGAGTTCTTATAATTTGGTTGCTATTTAAAACTGTATGTGTTTTGTTTATCCCAAAAGGGTTTTCATTGTGCCAGAAACAAAAGTAACCCTTATCCTTGAACTCTTAATCCAGTCGGGGCCTGCCTCCAGCTACCACCATACTCTTTAAACTCACACCCAAACAAGAAGTCATAAATAGCCATGGTGGTGACAGCCATAAGGTGGGCTCTAAACAAAACTGAAGTTTCCTTTGAAATTTATTCCAACATTTCCTCTCCCTGTTTACAAGAATTTTAACAGCAAACAGAAACCACTTACCACTTCCCTAAACTCCTGCTCAAATGTTATAATTTATGTTACCTGACCACTGGGAAAATATGGAGTCCCTGGGTTGAGTCAAATGGAGATATATGAGACATATATCAGGCTCTTCATTGATCTGGGAGTAGGGGGTAAGACGGCTACTCAGAGCAGCAAAAAAATCTTAAGAGCCATAAAACAGTCCTATTTGAAACAATTTTGTGATAGCAAGAAAGTTTGTAGACCCCATGATATGAAACCCTCTGCAAATTTTTAGAAGGTAGAACCATAAAGCCGTTGTACTTTTCTTTTCTTTGAAATACATTTTCCTTGTCAGAAGTAAAAAAATTATAACAAGTCTACTTCATTATTTCATTTCAAACAAATTGTTTATATGGTTTATTACAACCATCATATAACGTTATGTGATTAGAATTTTCCCTGATTTGAAAACAAACACTCTCTTTGTTGAGGAGTTTGAACTTAGATAAGAATCATTTAAAAAAGTTGTAATTCATCAGCCCATACTTAGTACACATTTCATTGACAATGTAGATACAAATCTATTTAAAATGAATTTTCTGGGGATTTAAACCAGTCTAAGAGAGACAAAACCCTAGAGTGACAGAACAAAGATGTGTCACAGCGCTAACATCAATGAGCTCAATATTATAACCATGGGGGTGTTTCATTACCACATCTTATCACATAGAAATCAATTACTTTCCTAAATCAGTGACAAGCCCCTGTCCTGGGTCCAACAAGCTGTCACTTAGTCCACGAACAAAATCAAATGTCACAAATCTCCAGTCAGCAGGCGACAAGCTTTTTAATCAGGGTAAAAAATCACATTTAATCAGCCAAATCTGAGACCTTAGCAGGAGGTTTGATTTGTTTGAGGATTATTCTGTAACGTATTGTCTCGTGACACAAAAATCGAGTGAAAGGAGAACAAAAAAGCATTATTGAAAAGACCACAGGAATGGACACAGTTTCAAGAAAAAGAAATAAAAAGTAGATTTCATCAAATGTCACAAAAACATTTGTGTAAATGTGTTAGGAGCTCACGGCTCACACATGCAATAGGAAAGTCTTTGGAATTCTTGTCAAATAAACAGAAGTTAAGTGCAAGTTTTTATGACCCTGGCGAAATTGGGTGGTGGTAATGAATTTTGTTGGCCATATTGAATCAAATTGTAGCAGTCGAAGCGATGAAGGGAATCCATCTCTCTGACACAAGTCCTGTTAAATACTAGCTATCTGGCCACGTTCTCTGACGGCTTGCATTGATTTATGTCCGTTGTTCTTCTTCGGACCAAGGCTCTAACAGGCGTTACATTAAATGTGCTGTGATGAAAACAATGAGCAAAGTCTGATTGAACACACTTTTCAGTTTACCTTTCTATTGATCCAACATACATGTGTATTTGACTAGGACTTGGACAGCTTGCTTTTGCCTTGTTTTTATCAGAAATTATTGACAGAGAGTCTGTATCGAGGAGAAAAGAGAGTAAAGGAAGGAGTGTATGGACAGGCCTATTACCATCGCCTCATCTTCATTACACCGACTAAACCAGAAGTCATCGATCTCAGTATCTTTAACAGCCATGCTCTGATTGGTCAACGAGTTAGTAGTGTGATCTGTGATTGGTCAAAGATCTTGCTGTGTGATCATTCGAAAGACATGACCATTCTGCAGTAGTTCAAAGACAGAAAACAAACAAAACCATCACATATGGTGAACAGAATTGGTAAAAGCAAATAGAAGGAAAGTTTATCCATAGTTGTACTATATAATACAGGCCAGAGATTTATGTGTTTATCATGTACATGCCTGGACTTTCTGATCATACTGCATGGTCTGTTAATTGCAAGAGAACATGTCAAAGACCTTACATTTTCACACAGAGTCTATTCAGACAACATAAATAAATTGATCCTGGTTAATCCACCATACAAATACATTAAGTTTTTCAGTCCAAAATGATTACTGCACAATAGCCCCCACAACATGTGCATTAAGTCTGCGTAATTATGTTTACAAATCACATATACAGCTTAAATTTGTATGAACTTTGATGGTGAATTGATGTTACATAAACGCTTTCAGTGTTCATCACCTAATCAAACCATTTCGAAATAAGACATAAAGCCCTTTCATAAAATTGTACTGCACAACCCTTTTTTATTTTTCACAATTTTTTAATTTCACAGAGTGCTTTGTGAGTTACAATAGAAAGTCTTTGAGGCAATATGAGTCAATAATCCCCAATAGTGAGGCGACATAATATTTTTATTCGCGAACTTCCGTCCAATAGTTCAGACTTCTGACAGAGGTTCGGCGACACAAAATGGCACTTCCTTGGCTGCTGTCATGTTGAAGACTGAAGTTGGAGTGAGCGGCAGTTCCACTTATCACAGTAATCAAATAACGATCTGTGGCCATTATCCAGGATACATTAAGGCTTCCCCCTGCAGGCATCAGGCCCAGGATAAAACCAGAAATAAGGAGCCTCTGAAATCTATTGATGAACCAGAAACTAAACATACAAAATGAGCACACAGAGGAGAGCACTCATGAGAGGGCAGTTCAAATCAGGCGTCATTAGGGCGCACAGAACAGACCCCCTCAATAATCTATCTTAACAGATTCCTCAGGCTACATACAACTAGTTGGGCCTACATAGTTAAACCCAAACCCTAGTCACTTTATCAGAATCAAGACCTAACAAGACAGTCGCGCTCGCTAAATTAAAAACAGCTGCATTAAAGATAGTGTTTATTTGTTGATAAATGATCTCACAGCTCCAGTGTAAAACAAAACACTTTCTAAAGGTAGCAGCTTTCCCAGTTACATGGTGACACAGACTACCTCTCTCTTCTTTTATAAGTGTCAATTACACTACTGTGACTTCATTAAGTTTTTATGATGAAAAATGCTCCCCTCTTTTTTTGCTTTTTTTGATGTTATCAAGCGTCAGACAAAAAGATGAAGAACCCATACAAATGCTAGTAGATTATTGTCATAAAAGTTGCTTGAACAGCTGGTTATACAGTCTGCAAATATACTGCCATTGTCGCAAGCCCCTATGACAACATCCCGTGCCAGTGTGATTACTTTTTAGAAATATACATGTGAATATATCAGTTCCAACAACATGGAAATTATGACCAAGTATTTTTGATGGATCTTAAACAAAATACATTTTGCTTATACTAAAAATACAATTTCACTTAGGCTTTGCTTTTGAAAACCTTTGATCAACTTCATAAATAAATAATAAATGTCTTGAAATATCATAAAATTTTATAAAACAATGTTAACAATAATTATTTTATGTTATAAACTCTCACAGACAAATTCTAATTGTAACTTTTTATAGTTTGGAGTTACTAAATGGTCAATCAACTGCATTGATACACACCATGAGGACAATGAACTTATAGGACTGGTAGTTTGTTAAGAGCTAAATGTATAAGCTTAAATAAATAAAAATGAATATGTATAAATAAATAAAAGCTTAGTAAGCTTATGCATTATTGGGCATTAAAAGTGATCACTAAAAAGCAGCAATATTTGATCTATTTATTTGTTCACCTTTTTGTTTGTTTATTATAACAACTCCATAGGTACATGTAGTACAGCAATGTATTTCCATTCAAAGACCGATGTAGATGTGACCGACAACTTTGAGAGACAAAACACAATTCAGATGTACAGTACATGTACAGTAGTATCTTTTAATATCAGCTTTTAACATTAAGAAAATGCATTTGCAAAGAGTAGAAAACATTAAAGGTAAAGCTTACTGCTGTCTATACTTGAAATGCTATTTATGTCCAATGATTCTTTCTTTATAACAACATGTGTCTCCCCTCAGCTAGTTTATACTGTATACAGCACAATGACAGGGAGTACCTAGTTTTCATTGGCTTTCAATGACACTCATATTTGAAGCATTCACCTACAACAATATACATGTGAGTTATTTGACAGGAGCCATGGAGTGCAACCGAGCAATGTAGTTTGTCAACAAAATGGGTTTTTTCTTTTTTCTTTTATATAGAGGTGTCTAAAATGAGCTTTAGAACAAATTTGAGATTTTTGTCCTTAAAGTTGGACTATTATAAAGATATACTGGATCACTGGACACCTGACAACCGCTATTAATCATTAACCTTTGAAAGAGTATTTAACCAGGATAGACTGTCACCAAACAGAACTAGTCGGACTGTACTATAAACAAAACATAAAAAACGTTTGATATGCACATAGATCTTAAGACTATTTGTAGACTGATATTGTAAAATTTAGCGAAATTTAATTAAAAAGCCCCAAGCAAAACAAGCAAGCGTACATTGTGCAAAACCACTTTAACAAATTAAAATGACAGAATAAGTAATTGATTGAAATCCAGTAACTGATTCAAATCTTTTTCCTGCAATCCTACAAAAGATTTATATCCTATTCATGGACTTCCAGCATTCATATATTATAAGTCATGGGTAGACATATTTTACATCCGGACATTTTCCCTACAGCTTTAGAAAGTTACCTATCTAATTTTTTTCACAGACATTTATTGCATTGATTAATAAAGTCAACTAATACATTCCCGTCCATAGTATCCTCAAACTTCAGTGAAGATTACATTTAGAAAGTTTAATTTTGCTATATTTTTTCCAAATGCTAAAAAAAAAATGAACTTTAGCACGCTCTTAACTCAGCAATGGCTTTTTCAAGATGACATTCAACCTAAAACTTGTGTGTTGTCGTTGTTGGGACAACAAAGCACCTTGTATGGGAGGGTTTTGTTTACCTACTTTTTTTTCAACTCATTTTTCTCTGAGTTCATTTTCAACATTCTTTCTTTTAATAAGTCAAACTTCATGAGACCAGGTCTGACCGGCCATGTTTTCCACAAATCATAAACCTATTTCTTCATACAAGTAGATGTAGCCGTCACAATGTTTACATGTGTATGGTGAAATGGAGATGAAGATGTTTATATCTTATAGTTTAAGGTCAAACTCAAACAGCATAATATAGTTGTCTGAGGTACAGAAAAAGTTGTCGGATTTGCCCATATTTGGTCGGACAATTCCGGTCTTTAGATATTTCGTGCCCTGTAAGTGCTAATAAACCATAATGATTCAGTACTTTGAAGCAAGTCCAGAAATAAAATATAGGAAATAACAAAACTCAAGGGACACATATTTCTGAAATAATAAACAGAACAAAGAAACAAAAACCTAATATTTTACTTAACAATAGGCTCACTTGACAAGCGATGAAGCTCTGGGGTCAATAAGAGAAATGAGCTGGACAAAAAAGAAGAGAAAAACAAGTTGTTTTTTTTTCGCTGGCATCTTGATGAAGTACAGGAAGGTTGATGTGATGAAAAAAACTGGTGGAGAAAGAATTGGCCTTAGCCATCTGATCATACATCAGTGTCCTTGGATTTCACAAGCAAAAAGTCACACCCATTCCACTGCAGATTAATTGCCCCTCTCAAGGGTATCAAAATCAGATTTGTCCAAAACTTATTGATGAGTGATATGCAAATAGTAAACAAATATAACGGGGATTGATCCCTTAAATTTGAACAGGCTTTTCACAACTGCCAATAAATATGTTAATAGGATTCATATTTAAGGACAAAGATCTGGTGTTATTTGTCAAATGGTTTATTATTTTGTTGTGATATTTTACTGTTCTGTGTATGATGTATCTTTCTCTCGGCATCATGTGCATACATGTGTGTAATATTATTTGGTTATTTTTAAACCTTAAATGTTTATCTTCTGTTCTGAGATTTCCACCATTGCTCTTTATACTAGTCTTGATAAAGCAACTTTTTTGTTCACAAAAAGAAATGGTCAAACAATGAAACCTGTACTCTATAATGTATTTCCTCACTGAAAAAAAAAATACATGTATGGTTTGACGGATCACCATGAGCTACATGTAACTGTAAGCTTACTTATCACCGGCTCTCTGGTGTATTCTGGCCAATTCCTTTTAGTTTTCAATACAGAATAAGCCCACACTGAGTGTCCGTGCATGAATAGGTTACACATGTTTGTTATATATACAGACACATGTGCAGAAAGATGCCAGTCTGGTCTATACATACATATTATAATATATACAGTATTAGAAAGTTAGGTATAGAGTCTGATATATTTGCAACATACGGTTCTCTGCTTTATAAACTATAAGCTATTTATATATTTTTTTAATGAATTTGCTATATACCTAAAAATCTCAGATTATACTTGGCAGGCTGGTGGCTTAGGTTATCATTATGATATGTTATTAAGTCTTTAGAAGTATCACCAATAACTGCATGTATGTGACTTTAGATAGGAAACGTCAAGTACTTTTGGGGACCAATAGCAGTTATTCGAGAACTTGTTTATTTATTTGTTTGTGTGTTTATTTATTTAGCTTATTCATTTCATTTATTTGTTTGATATTTGCTTTGTTTGTTTGTTAGTTAGCTACACATTTTCTGTACTGTTATTATAGTTATTCAAAAGAAAATTTCCTTCACTATTTTTTATATTTTTTATAACACTTGCAAGGTGAAACGCAAAATTACACTGTATTGTATAATTTACATGTTAGACATTAAAGTTACTCTTTTCTTTGTCTTGGAGAAAATTCCTGTGGTCAAACTCCAGTGTTAGGTACAGACAGACGTGAGACATTAGATGTAACTGTTCATTAATAGGCCTCTAATTACTATGTTTACCCACTAGAATCAAGGACTCTATTTTCATCCATTTCTTTGTCTTTCATGAGGTAAATATAGCATGATGACAATGAAATGGGTTGTGTTACAAGTTCCCATCTTTGTTCTTCAAATGTATTTAACACTGATAACAAAATATTTACAAGTTTCTCATGTTGAAATTTGTAATTATATATAAACTATCTATCACTTTCTGACAGATAGAAAAATATTATAAAACCCCAACACAAATCATGATAGATGAAATAAAAAAACAAATGAAAAAAGACGTATTACCTTATACATAAACCAGCCTGCAAAATATGAGTAATGACACAGCTAACTTACTATATTATTGAACTGATTCTAAAAAAAATTGTATAAATGAAAAAAAAATTATATAAATGGAAAAAAAAATATTAGCTGCATTAGACTAGTGAAGAAGACATGTCATGCTAGACAAAAAATATCAACAACAGGCAATAAACAGGTAATCAAAATATTGAAGTGGTTAAAAAAAGCTAGATTGGTGCAATGTTTTACAAAGAGAGTGTGAGACAATGCCAAAAAAATGGCCACAGTTTTGTGTTTACAGGACACAAGCACACACAGTTCAAATCTATATAGGTTGTTTCATCAATTTTGGAGGCCTTTGCCCCAAAGCCCAAACACAGCTGATAGATGGGCATGGTTTCTGCACGCAAACACAACATTGTTTAGTTAGATAGTGGGAAAGGGCTGTCATTAACTCCAGTATTAATTGACATGCTTATTGATCTAACTGGGGTCATGGGTTTGGGTTGGGGAATTATTGGTAGATGGTACACCATGTACATCAGCTTCCAGGCGTGGAAATGTTTAATAAAAAAAATTGTCAGACATTTTTCTCATTTTGTCCTGCAGGCCATTTCATACAATGTTAAATTCTGGGGATCTTTACAGGACAATCTTAATTTTCATAGATCCACACACCCCGGCTATTTTTCTGCAAAAATTGAACATGTAGTTCATGAAATACTTACAGTAACACCTTTAAAACTTTAATGCATCTCTCCTATTATTTGTAGATTGACATAAATTTTTTGTATGTTTGATACATTAAATTATTTTAAAGGCTTAAATCTGACAAATAATTTGAATGGTTCACCAAGGGTGACCAGTAGACTTGCCAAGTTACATGTTCTGTACTGTATAAAGCTTGACAAAGTTTAAGAGGTCCTTTTTTCTTAATACTTATATTGTTTAATACTCTCTTAGAAAATCCCCTATGTTGAAGTTTTGAACTTTCTGGGAAATTTAATCACAACATATATAGGTCTAAGCTTATATTATAATTTTTTTCACAGACCAGTATCATAGTATTTAATCACTACATAATTAAATTTGCTATTAAAATGTATCAACCTTGTAACATTGCACCTGTACTGGCTTACATTACATCTGCACTGTCTTAAAGTAAGCATAAATGTTAGCATGCCAGCACTGTACTGATTCTCACCCTATATTCATTTGTATGTAAAGCTTGGTTTGTATATGATCAACAGATAATAAACAGATTATTAAAACATGACATTTAATTAATAAACTAATTAACAGCCTTATCTACACAAATATTGTATAAGTTAACAACACACAGACTAAAGAAGATTTGTTATGTTTTAAAACTTTTTATTATCTTAAATTCCAACCGTAACTAATTAAATTTATCGGTTGACAAAAATATATATACATAGTTCATATGTAATACTACATTTATAGACATCCCTAAATAAATGCAATATTAAGTCAATATGAACTTCATACTTGCAAGACAAATCGATGTGAAATACAATCCAAATTTCTATTATTTTTTTTTCAAAAGGAGGCTCTTGAGAATGAAAGAAAGTTGCCAAGACTGAGGATTGGATGGTTCTGTTGTAAAGGAACAAATACTGAGTTACATAAGATTAATTTGAGTCAAGATGTTAAATGAAATAAAAAGATCATGTGTAGGAACAGCCAACTCCAATATCACAGTGTCTTTTTTTAGCTACAGGGAGAGCAGGATATTGAGACAGTCAAGTCATTTATCTTGTCACTATTACAAGGAGAGTCCAATGAGAATGTCCACACCGTTTTATATGAACACAACCTCACTGCTGGTGCAATGAAGTGTTTCCAGCTAGAAGAAGAATCCTGATCTACATGTTAAACATATATATAAACTTACAATAAAAATATATATATACATCATGTACATACGCGCGAGTATCACAAAATATATAATTTCTCAGAATACACCACGAAACATTACAATGTCATTTAATTTGTCATTTAAGGGGTTTTCTTAAAATTTTCTCACAGATTGCAACCAAATAGTGATGAACAATACATACATGTACATGTACTGATGTCATTCCGAAAAAGGAATGTGAACATTTGCATATAAATAACATCCTCATGTAATTTGATGCCTAGTTATTTTTATATTTGATAACCTTTGTACACAGTTAATGTTTCAAAGAAGTTGAACAACTGATTGTGACACTTTCATATACTTTTATGTGAAAATATTTGTTTTTACAAAGGTAAATAAAAAGTTTGATCTCTTGTCTGAGAAAAATCCACAGTAAGACATATTGTGTATTTATTGTCTCTCGTACATTTACATACATGGATGTGGGTAAAAAAAAACCTGAAATGTAAACAGCTATGTTGCACATTCATTGAAGAACTTAGCGATTGGTAAAAGCATAGAAATTAGCAATATACAATTAAATCACTAGCGATAATGATATCAGCTAAACTTTGACACAAAACTTTTTGCAAGATCTATACTTTCCAAGAAAATGTGAGGTGGGCTCGCCGCTGGCAATCCCTCATGAAAAGAAATTCTAGAGCACATATAGATACCAGGTCAAAGATTTTTCATTTTGTGCAACAATATTGTAAAGTAAAGGTTGTACGGCTCACATGATCACTCTCTTGACTCATAAAATACAACCCTCTGATCATTGACAAACCTTATGTTCATTGGCACCTTGACTGATACAAAGACGTTTTAATCTGATGGTTTGGACCTGTAGGAGTAGGCCCAAGCCTATGTGTTTGCTTTCCTAGGTTACTAGAATATATCATGATGTGATATAAACTATCAATTCAATTTAGTCTAGTCAACAGAAATATGGCCAAATACATGGTTAGATGTACATTCAAAAATGTAAATACTGAATAAACTCAAGGTGAACTTGTCTGGCCTGGAAAGCCTTCAAGCTCCTAGTCAGAAATGAAAGGCCTGGGCGGTAAATTTTCACATTCCAAAGTCCCCAATTTGTTAACAATTTTCACACCCTTAAGGCTTTAGTCTGAGATATGGAATTCCAAAATGAGCAAACAAATGCATTAAAAGTACTGAATTATCTATATCTTGCTGAACAGAGCTGAGGTGTGAAGTTACTTTGAAATGCAAATTTGTCTTTTAGCTTGACCACTGTTTTTGGTGTGAACAAGCAGTTAAACATTGAATATTTTCTCACGATCATGCACTGCCCTGGGGGCGCCAGAGAATGTGGGGTGTCCAATATGACTACTAGATAATAAACCATGTTGGATAAATTCAACTGCTTCCCTATCGACTCTAATATCTATCAAGTGCCCTAGATATAGAATGATAAAAACACACAGGCGATCAACCTTTAGGATCAAATCATAAAATTGATATCACAAGATACAAGCTTGTAATGCATGCAAGCCTGTCAGATATAATGGTTTGTGGATTGTCAAAACACCAGGGTGAAAGGTTGACACCAGCTGAATGTTAATGGGGAGGGACAAGTCTCATCATATCCTCCCTGCGCACTGAGGCCACATACATGTACATGTAAGGAGAACTGGCATTGTTTTACAAAGGGTGTGCTGTGTGCACCTAGTTTAATCAAATGTACCTCGCAGATACAACTTACAACTCACAAATAACTGCAACAACATATACACAGAAACAAGAATTTTGCATCAAAATGAAAGTACTATGCAAGCCTTCTAGTAAACCTAAAACCATACGACATATAAAGATATAATAGTCAACTGATATTAATATTGATCTGTTTTCCAGTGCTAGTAGTGTATCACAATGCTTGTCTTTATTTTTAAAGTCAGTCTGTTCAATCAGTTATTCAATAAAATAATAATTAAGCTTATTCAATCATTAAATGAGATTTATCAAGTTTTAAAGTTTATTGAAAAGTTCCTCATTTATACATTGTAGTTGTTGACTCAAAATAGGTGTTAGTGTTGTATCAATGTTAGGCTTATTGCATATTCAAGTCTGCCAATACTGATAAATTTATAAATTTTATTTGAAAAATCTGACCATCTAAAGCGACTAAATGTTAATGTTCACTATCTTGGCTATTTAGTTTCAAATGAGAAAATAAGCCAGTTTTAATAGGTATTAATTGCCAATTATAATACAAACAACTGACCTGTAATTATAGCATGTCAAGATAGGGTCCAACACAGCAGGTGTTGTTTAACATGACATCATGTTATTTACTTCAGTTAAGACATATCTACATCTATTTATACAACATAAAGAAATAGGGTGACATGTTAATTGGTGAACTACATGTACCTCATTATGTGTATAATTACGAGGCAGTGTGTATATACAAAGCATAATACTCAAGAGATAATGAAGTCCTGCAAAATAAGTAGGAGGGAAATGTATACTATCATACAATGCAGCACAGGGCAGTTAACAGCATTGAGAGATGGGGGTTTGATGGACAAGGTGCTAAACAGGCGACGACACAGGTCCTGAAACGGACTCCTTTCACAAATCTAGCAGCACTTGGGGCTTTAAATGACCCCCTTCCCCTCCCTCCCTGAATCTTCATAGGTAAAGGCACTGCTACAGCTGAAAAGACTATACATGAATCTTACTTTCAGTTTGATTTATTGAAAATTACCACGAACTTTGATTATTAATTCCGTGTCATAAATACATTTTATTATACATGCTGTGGTGTCTCGAATGGCTGCTTTGGTAAACACTGGCTACTAGTACACTCTGGTGACTGGCCTTATATCACTTAATTTACAATATAACAATAATATCTTTGACAATTTTTGGGGTCTTTTAGAAAGTGAAGTTTAACAGAATTTTCGTTATTTTGGGATAACACTTTCTTAGTTTGAACAGATTCTAGTTCAGAAAATTTTGCTGGGTGAAACCCGTCCAGGAATCGAACCCACGATCCTCAGAGTTTGGCACCGCATCACCAGCAGTAAATGCCGGCCTCCTAGATCACTCAGCCCCTTACAATAAATATCTTTTAACTGTAAGTAGTAATGATGTAAAGCACCATGCCTCCTTCGTTGTATTCATCAATAAATAAATACATTGAAGTCTAAGGTGCATACAGAATGGTAGATAGATGGGCACAATAAAACGTTGAATCAGAATATAATAAAAATGCTATTCAATGTTGATAATGCTATTTTATTAACACCTTTAACCCTCTACAAGCTCTCCTAAATTAAGATCAACCCTGCTCTGTCATCTATATTTAATCTATATCCTACAAAATATTACACACGGTGATGGGTTATATAACAGGACAATCAGACGTTACCTAGTAGGCATTTCATGAGGGTGACCTTTTAAATAATATTTCAGTTGACAGGTTTACAAGCCTTTCCTTTTCTCTATTGTGTCTTTTGACATAAATATAAAGTTAATAACCAAATGATATAAATGATGAAAAACTGCCACAAATATTGAATGTATAAGGTTAATCATTATCGGGTAAAACAAAGCAGATTGGGCTGAGGTTTTAACAGATTAAAATGAAAATTAGCATCATAACTTTGTAAGTCCCTTTGACAGTTAAGAAAGGTAGTATGTTCCGAGCATGTTAATCTGGACTACATAGCACTGGAGGAACATAAATTTCCAACAAGCAAGCCAGTGATAGTATAACATTTTTCACACGCATCATATCCTTGTGCACAGTCAGAAACACAAACCAATGTCATAGACAAACAGGTCATCTACAGTAAACATTGTATATCATCTGTCCTACATATAGATTTAGAATTCACTAAGAGCTCTTTCAGTATTAAATACAATGCCTGTAAACAGTTACAGTACATAGTTTACATAGAATATACAATATGCAAATTAGTTTCATCGATCTTTATTTTGTCACCATCCCAATTACAGACACAGTTTTGATTTGAAAGAGTTAATAGGCATTTATTTATAGGCATTACATGAATGCTAAATGAATATATCATCTAAGAGTTTAGATAAAACTGACTAGTCAGGCAATTGTCATATTTCAGCAAGCCCTTTCGTATGTAACTTACTAAATATAGGTTATCATAAATGATAAATTGCTCAGCATAATTACATTAGGTCACTGGGCTATAATACCATTAGTGAGCAGTATATTAATATGTTTAGACTAGTGCTTGTATAGTTATTCCATGTCGTAACTCATTTCTGCAGACATTATTCTGAGAAGGAAATGATCCTGAAGAATGAGTATTTAATCTGTAATCAATAGATGCTGAACAATAAGGTAGGTTATCGCATTACATAGTCTAACTCTTGATCAGTCCACACCAGAAAAGCAGTCTAATGAGTTTATTATAAAAACCCTAATACAAAAACTCTTATTAGGGAAAATTTTACCAATCATAACTCATACTGCCCTGGAAATATCCAAACATGTCATCATATATAAGCTAACATGTAACACATGCCTTAAAAGTAAATATTCAACATTTCATTATATAACATAAATTATTTGATTGGTTTATAACTAAAAGGTATTTCACTTATAATATTAAGTCCATATGTGTTTACTGTGTTTAAACTTATTTTTTACAATAATTTGCATTGTTTCCATAGGAGAATTTATCAACTAGGCTATCTGTCACTAACTTGAGATTCGACTAGAGGAGTCTAATTTTATGGGTTAATTGTACGGATAATAAATGTGGGCAAGGTGCCTGAAATAAAGACTCACTATAGTTATTATTAGAATGTTGAAATTTAGGTAGGTAGAATGTACTACCAATGCTTAAAGCTAAACATCTCTCCGTTGCAACTGAATGTGTCACTGTGGCTCGACTGCTTTAACATGGATTATTAATTAGGTCAACTTCCAAAATCAACCAGTGATGGAATCGTTTCGTGTGCGTGCCAGAACATCCGCACGAGCTCAGGTCTAGACTAACATCCATCAAACGAGAACAGAAAGTTAGTAGATTATCCATGTTGAAATTTGAGAAGGAAGCCTCTTCTAGCGGTACTATATTCTTGTCTATAGACTACCCGTTACCACAGGCGAAAACTTGGAGGCGCAAAGAATGCACAGTCAAGTTTGAAGATAGCCTTTATAGATCTAAGAATTCCTGTAGATTAATAACTAAGTACATGTAAAATGAAAATATGGAAGAGAAATAAAGCCAGTTTCCCACAGGTATAGCATGTCCATGAAACATTTAGGTCCTGTGTCATAAAAGGGGCTAAAGAGAAGAAGAATTGAAGCGAAACCTAGGTTAGACAGCTAACCAAGGGAAGATATCGAACTTACCGTTAACGGAGAAAAGCAGGGTGGATAGCGCCGCGTAAAGGAAACTCCCGGGTAAAAACCTCCACACTTCAAGCCAACGCTTCATCCTCATCGAGTTTCTTCTTGTCCTTGTATTAAACAAGCCTTCTTTAACAAGTTATATCATTCCAAAATTGTTGAACTCATGAGTAAATAGAGTAATAGTAACAGTGTAGGTTTGTAAGTAAGGCTAGCACGCTCCGTAAACAGCCAGGATGAACAGCTACACGCCACAATCTCCGCCTGAACACACGCACTTGCCAGCCGCGTCATGTGACTGTAAGCTTTGGCTCTGCCGGCTCACTCAGGGGTGCTCCCAGTCTCTTAGTTGGGCAGTTCTAAAAATAGGTGCATGTCCACCCCTACCTTAGTACCTATATCTCCGCCTACTTGGACCAGATAGACCCCCCGTTTCTTTATCTTGTCCGTCCTTTGTGAGAGTTAATCCCTGTTTAAATACTTGATAGATGCCGCTTTATATCGCGAACCTGTAATAGCTTTCTCTGACTACAACAATTACTGTCCAGCTATATAGTTGAGAAAGTGTGAGGCCACTCGAAAGACAGATTTCATAAAGCTGTCTTCGTCATCGTAAGAGTTTGTTATTGTTATATAACATCGCAGCATGACCTGGACAACAGATGTACGGAGTAAATAAGTGTAGGGTACTAGTTCAGTGTAAAATTAAGCAGACCAATTAACCCGCAATAATTTACTTATCCTACCGTTTCCTAAAATAGGCCGGTTTGTAGTAAATGTTGTGACATAGGTCTTATTAACGAGAGAAAATAAACTGTAAGTTGGAGTATCAGACTGATCGTCCGCTATTTATACAGGAGGTTTTTTTAAAAAAAAATCCTATTCTTTTGTGGCATTCTTTTATTTATTTTTCTTATGCAAAAGGCATTGATAATCATATAAAGAGGAAGCTATGCAGATCGGGATATATACTTCTACCCTGACCTACACTCTATACTAAGAACATTTCATTCTAACTGTATAGATATATTCAGGTTATAATTAGGCTACGAATGTCTTTAATGATTAGAAATATCTGTCTCATGGAAACTATAGCCGCTATATATATGAAGATATGTCGAGTATCTATCTTCACATGAGATTTCATACCTTTGAATTCAAAGAGAAAAATAACCTGGTATTTATGACATACCTAACATGTAATAACTCGAAAATTATATGCCGGGTAGTTCAGGCTTCGTTGTTTTAATACAAAGGAAACTGTTTTCAAGAACTTTCTTTTTAACCTCATGTTATACTGGCGTTCTTTCATAACACTACTGCAGTATATATAAGATATCGATTCAAAATGATTCGTCTTATAACGGCGATATATCTTTCAAAAATTTGATTTTTTTTAATTGTGTATGGAGAGAAAAAAAGTCTTTATTTATATATATTAAAAATTAGAGGTCTATATATTTACCGTTATTGGGAATTTCCATACATTCTTATATACGCACATGGTTTAATTGATATTTTTGTATGCAGGTTTAAATTTAAAGTGTTCCAACAAACCAACCAACCCGCACTTTTAAATTTCTTTATTAAACCAAAAATCCATTATAACGCCAATAATTCTCTTCCGGTGGTATAAGTCATACAAAACGTAAAGTATATTCAATGATTGGGTTAGAACCCAGGCATGAGATGGTGGGGACAACCTCTTTATGATGTGGGTTTAATTTATGATTTGCTCGGATCCAATTATTTATACGAGGCGGTTTTAATAGGCTTATAATCTGTGAAAATTGATTTCAAGAGGAGATTGGCTATGACCTGCATGGGAGTGCTGCGATTTTGCGAGAGAATTTACATTCCTTAATTTTAATTTTTAACTTTAAATTAATAATTAATTAAACGTGGAGATGACGCATATGATCGCTAGCGATATATACATATGGCACAAATTATGGTTACACATAGACCTTGTCGGATATTTCCGTTACTTTATAGTGACCCTGTATAGAGACAGATTCGCCACCTTTACTTATTTGGATGAAAGTTCGTGGTCGTTCTTAAACTGTACACGATCCCTTGTAGCTCGGTTGGTTAGAGCGCTGGCCCTGATCATCAGGCCAGGGTTCGAATCCCGGTGCAAGCCAGCAAAAAAGTGTTTTTCTACAATAAAAAAATAGAGTCTGTATAGTTATACTGATGGTTTGATCAATAAACCTTATTGTTGTGTAAGCATTAATTCATTATTTCTCTTCGAAGTTGATACTCTATATTTCAATTAAGTATATAAATGTACTTATTTTGAAATATATGGTTGGGTGATTTGGGAAGGTAATCACCCTTGCATGTTGTCACGGCAACATAATTGAATAAATAAGGACTAAAGAAGCTAAAAACACAAATTAAAACATCAGTTCAGCTTTATGGACCTATATGAATCATGCATGCGCCTCTTTGATCTATAGATTGACTCCCAGAGACATTTAAAATTTCTAAATAGATCTTAATCTCGAGTTGTTATGGTTAAACTACAGATATCTCCAGAGAAGGTATTATAACTTTGGCCTGATTCCCTGTGGAGGCAAGCAAATTTTTCTCTCTTCATTTATTTAAAATATATAACAAGAGATGATTAATCGGACGGTTAATAGTAAGATTGTCCTGTAAACTTTATCAGAAGTTAACATAAAATGTTAAATGGCTTGCATAACAAAGTCGAAAAGTGTCTCACAACATATTTTCGACATTCAACAGTCTGCTTTTAAAGTAAATAATTCAAGCCAAAATCTTTTCAGTCAACCTATATCGGGAAGGTGCACCTTCTATATCCTGTGACAAAACAGAATACGCGTTTGTCCATCTCAATCTGTTTTCTCTCAGCAGTTCTTGTTCAAGCACACGAAAGATTTTTATAGGGCTTTCCCGATTTATTTATTTATTAAAACTAAATATAGAGGTGAAAGATGGTTGGCCATGCATTCACCTCTTCTACATGCGATAATCAGAAGGTCTGGCTGCATCTGTATGGCCAACATAATATATACTTTTCTTAAAATTAATCACAATGCATGGCACCGGGATGTCGGTTAATTAAAGTACCAGAGACAAATTTCTTAATAGGTCTCAATTCCGAGTTGTTGCTGTATAGCATGCATGCATATACAGACATATTCAGATAAGGTAATAACCATGTTCATGCATGGTATAGAAAGTATGTGATAATTTTGTTATAGCAAACAAGATATTCGGTATGGGTTATGAATAAATCAACCTGCCAACTGCATGGTATTTCAAGAAAATATAAATTAACCAATGAATGTGTCCGCCTAAGAGAATGGGAGTTACAAAAAAAAATTAAATTTCGTCCTAACTATTTAATAGGTCCTTTAGATATACTTTATAGGTCAGACGTTCGATCCCCAGTTGATGCTCGCGCGTGTTTCTTTTTCTATAGGCATTTATTAATATTATTAATATTCTTGAATCATTTGTTCTTGGCGACTAAGCATACGTCAATTGTGCGTTTAAATGTTAATAAATCTGACTATTACTGTTATAAGTGACTCTCAAAATTTATGACCTCGTAATATTTATGAATGTATATGTACAAGGACTTTACACAAAGCACGGAACTGTATTATTGATTGTATATGATGTAATTGGCCAGCAGTCAGCTGTATAACGTGTATTGTTATATGCTATTGTTGCTTTCTAAATCGGACAGACAATTGAGAATTGTGTTGACGTGAACCGCAGCGGTCAAGGATGTCCGTTGAAAATTTATCAATTTATCGATCATTTAGCTTACTTCGCTTAAACTTCATATATAATTACGTTACAAGAAAAAACCATTTCGAATATTTATAAAAAAAAAAAAAAACGGTGAAAGATGTAACACTTCGATCTGTATTTTTACTAAAATAATAACGGTTTAATTGTTTTTATAAAAACATTTTAGATTATAGGCCTACACCAAATGAATTAATAAAATTCAATAAAACTCCATGCCAGTTGTATATGTTGCACATGCTTGCATGTTGTGCGATTGAACTACCGCAGCTCACCCGCCTTCCGGTTTGAAATGCGCATGTTGTTGTATGTCTCTCTTAATAAGTTATCTTCTCGTTTGCTTCCAGGTCCCTCGTTCAATCTCGGTCTCTATATTTTGAATACCGATCTTTCACAGTTGTATTGCGTGCCGATGTTGGGTGCTGTCGTAGGACTGAAAATAGCCTTATCTGATGTCTCACATTCCCATTTTCCTTTCTGTCAAGTTATATGTCATGTGATATATCCCTGACTTAAAATTGCAACAAGAAAATGGGGAGGGTAAGACGTCATCTAAGGTTGACTGGAAAGGAGAATTGCCATCTTTTTCAACTTTCTGTTCATGCTAAAATTAGAAAGACTGTAGAAGTTAACCGGAAGTAAAGTGCGTGAATTGCGTGAAATGTCACAGATCACATGACATGACTTATAGCCCTTGTCACTGTATCATA
Source organism: Mopalia muscosa (assembly GCA_031763545.1). Classification (NCBI taxonomy): domain Eukaryota; kingdom Metazoa; phylum Mollusca; class Polyplacophora; order Chitonida; family Mopaliidae; genus Mopalia; species Mopalia muscosa. Next base: position 6,489 of record JARFOD010143922.1, on the reverse strand, counting down.
TATATCGCGGCTTACAGACGCAACGCAAAGGTCAACGATGTTCCATCGAATCATCTCTAATGGAGCCAACAGCTTTTTCTTCCCGTTTAGTATTGAAACCCTGATATACATTACTATTTATCCTTCTCAGTAATGTATATTAAAGTCTTCCATATACTGCGCAAGCGGCCGGGACATAAAATCAGGATTTGGTCGTGACGGATCAATGATGCTTAGTGATATTAAAAGTTAGAGGCATGTATTTTATTATAAACACATGGTAGTGCCCATGGTGTAAATTAAAGAGGGGCATTAGAAATTCGGGTCAATCGATGCAGCAATGATATAATTTTGCGTAAATCCCCGCGAATTACTTAATAATTGAGCCAGGGAACTAGTGATTGATTTTGTGGAAAGGAGGTATGGAAGTTACCTAATTCACTAAGCCTAATATCGCTTCTAATGAAAGAGCCAAAAGCGACAATCGAGAAAGATTAATGGATTCCCCGGGTATGTTTTCCACCTGCTCTTCTGAACATACAGCACTTTGAGGATATATCAACCCCCAAATACCACTCCATAATTACCAAATATGGGACATTATTTTTTAATCAATGATTATTGATCAATTGACCAACGAATCAGCAAATCTATCGACAAATCTATCAATCAAGTAATCCATTAATGATCAAAACATTGTCATTCTTTATAAATAAGGTAATTGTATCCCAAATGGATAAAGGTGTCTTACAAGTTTCACTGCCCTTCACTAAATCTATCAACCTCGGGAAGAACTATTAATTCTCTCTATAATTCTGATTATAACCCGTGCATGTTTACTCCACAGCTAGCGTTCGGTATAAAACAGGTATTCCAGGCATCAGAACCTGTTCACCTCGCTCCTACTGCACGATGACGGAAACAAGATTGCGTGAACTTAAACCACACGCTCCTAGTACTCATTTAATCAACTTGTCCAACTTTCATGATATCGATTTCTTTTACAGTGAACAACTTTCTTTGAAAAAATCTATTTTGAGGACATTTAATGGCAACCTAAAAATCAGAAATTTACCCGATCATGGAGCTAATGTCTTGGATGAGATGGAGTCACTTAAACCTATCGACTTTCCTAATAAGGTAGTGTCACAGTGAGTGATTTGAATACAGTGATTAATCCTTGACGTGAACGCACAGACGCGGCGACTTTAATCTTGTGCTCTTGCGTTTCCGGGCTTCCTGATGGTGCTGGCCGGGTTTTTACTAGCTCACAGCTAGCAGCCAGTGGTAAAAATGGCTCGCCACAGTCCGTATTGATTACTTTATTAGCCGTAAGATGACGGACTCGCCCAAAACATGCGAAACGTCACCTCTTGGCTTGAGATGTAGAAACCAAATGTTAGAACTATCGATACCCTGGTCCTTTTCTCTCCATACAGCTGTTACAGCTCCAATTTCAGCTCAACGGAAATCTAGGTTTTCCCCAGTCAAGTAATAAAATATCATTTCCCCAAATTGTAGGTGATGTGAATGTGTGGTTCCATGGTACACATCAATTCCGGTCTTCCGAAGGACTTTATACAAAGATATATCGTTTTTGTGTCGTTCATCTGAACATGTTTTTGTTCAGTCAAGTCTACATTTGTATTAACAGCGATACTATCTACTTATATTACTAGTATATATCATTTAAATTTCTTCCTGTTTTCCTTCTTTTTGCGTGTGTTTGTTATAAACGATCATATTGCCAAGAGTCCCATACATTATTTGTTGAATGACATTCACTTTCCACAATAATCTACCAGTCTTCACTAAAACGATTCATTGCCATTGTCCAAAGTGTACAAACAGATGAGTGTTGTTGCCATCTATATTGTTAGAAACTCAATGGTGCTTGCCAGTGTATTTGTAGTATTGCAAAGGTTACTGTCCAGCCATTGTTCATCTCGAATCAAGCTGGTCAAACAAATTGTAACGCTCGTCTATATATGACAGATTTACCTTTTCTCTTACATTTTCATATTTCCATCTGCACCGTCATAGTATATTTATATACACTTTCGCCATCTTGTTATGAGATAAAAAAAAATTCGTAATTCAACATTTATCACGAGAGAAATATAATGGAAATCACTTATCTATCTTTTGTTTCCTCACTTCCCTCGGCTTGCAGGGCCTATCTTTCGTTGCCTCATTGGACATTTGGTAAATGGCAGTTTGTTTTAAGAGTAGCAATACTGTCTTAACTTAACACTGGAGGAAAATTAACTTTCCAACATTATGGTAGCGCTTCACATCTTGGTTGTGCTAGTGTCAATTATTGTTGGAGTATACAATATCGTCATGTAAGTGCAATACCCTTATGCACGGCCTAAAACAGCAATCAATCAATCGTTATCTTGTTGTGTTGTTACATAGGATCAAAAGTAATCGCACGCAAAAAAAATAAATAAATAATCGAAATATATCGCATAACGCAATCATTGAAATAATTAAATAGGTTAAAATAAAATAAAGAAGACAAATAATTATCAAATGTTTTGTTAGTAAACCGAACACATATTTCTAATGCTCCAGACAAAAATTGCCAGCTACATATATGTAATCCGCCACCATACACATTTCACAAAGATTGCAGATGCAGTGTTTGTTTTCTAAAACAAATAGATTGGACTTTCCTGCCAGGAGATTAGTCGAAGGTAAATGAGTGAAGCCTTGATTTGCCGACAAACATCCTTATTTACTGAAGACTTCTTATTGTTAAGCTGACCACAATTAACCAGCTTTACTCCAACTAAATCGTTGGTCGTGTTTTGACTGGATTATCTTAACTCTGTCTTTTGAAACATTAACCGCTTCCGTCTGAAGCTCACCTAATATGTACCCAGCAATATCCCAGTACACATATAGTTTAAACATTACTTTGTACGTTGTTGTTTCTATAAGACATAACATGTTGGAAGAGCGTTGAATGTTATACACTATAGATGGCTTATTGATTGGATTTTACGAGAAAGGGTGAACGGGAGGCGTTTATAATTTTAACCTATTGCAGATGTTTAAATTTTAAACAAAGTTAATTGAAACGGATCTGCATAGCTTTACAACCCAAGGCGAACTGTGCTTGCTATGTATTCTGTTGTTATTGTATTTCTCTCAGTTGCAGGGATCTGAAACACCTTTTGGGATGAGGAAGTTTGAAATTCCATTCACTGAATAGCTTGTATAAACGCCCCCGATGGACACATAGTTTCATTGCCCATGTTAAATGTGAGTTCAACGATGTCTGACTCTTCTCTGGTACAAAGACATTTAGCTCATCACGTGCAAGTTTTCAATGCTATGAACGAACTCTTCATAAATACATACAGCAGACATTTGTCTGGAAGATCACGTCGTCAAATAGACGAACGCTTTGAAACGTAACAATCATATCCGTCTCTGTATTCCCCGATGTCCATACATGTAAATATATCATCAATTTTAAACATAAAATTGCTGAACTGACATCCGTCCAACGTTTTGATCACTTGTTTTTTTCTATATTCATTCCACATTCTTGCTTCAACAAAATGATTTAGGCATGCATATTTAAAAAGGCTACAGATTCTTTCTTCCAATAGATTTATTATAAGATGCCTGGAATGGACAAATCCCTTGACAGTTGTGGCTATCTGGTATGTTTGAAGATAACCACGATTTGCTTGTAAAATTTTAACGAAAATTTGAAAGAAATTTTGTCGCTGTGTTTACAGACGTCGATGTCAAGTTTTAATTGTATGCAAAAGCACGAGCTTAGCATTCCTGCTCAATAGTTGGGCTGACATGGGTTTAATTCGATATTCGATCATTTGTGGATTAGTTATTGAGAAAGAAGGGAGCTCCTGGAGTCTCCCACGGCTCCATGGAGAGATTTTGGCCTAGCTTTAGTAACAGCTGTTTCCAGAGAGTCCCGATCGTGCCTCTCCTTGATGAGTACACACGCAAGACCTCCGCTGTAAAACCTCATCCCCGTTCACAGCAGAATAAAACAAGGTTTCCTGACAACTGTTTTTGTGATCATGTCCCCTTCAAACAATTACAGTGCCCTGCCAAGTATCTGCCTTCGCATGTAACAATAAAACTGTTTCAACAAGACGACGTGTCATGAATGCCCATTTAATCTGAACGTCAAATGGGTTTAATTGTTGTCTTTGTAGTGAAACAGACAATAAAAGACAGGTAAAGCCCCGGGTTTGGACCCCACTGCCCAGCCCTGTTTTGTGTCCACATTCCGTCAGCACACGACAAATAACACAACTGGACAGAGAGAGTCCGACTGGACAGCGATTTCTCAAACAAACCTCCGTGACTTAGAGAGCAAACAAGACCTGCGGGGAGCGCAAGTAACAGGCAACTAATTGTTGTAAAAAGGGGGACTTTATTTACCTCTCAAATTTGAAGTTGTTTGGACACCGTCGAAGCGAAAATCTCAACATCATGTGAGTCAACAAATAGGACATCAAAAAGCGAATAAAAGAAGAGCACAGCTTTGCTACGGCTTGTCTATAGCGTGTGTACAGACGTTGAGATCAAAATTCGCGAAAAGTTTGTAACTGTTTTCGCAAACTTCATTGACCTTAAGAATCCCAGATCACGGGGTGTTCGGAATGTCAAGAACTTCTAAAAAATTTTGTTACAAATTCACCACTTCTAATGCAACTTTGATCCCACCACAACAGCTATATTTACACAAAAGTGCAACGGATTTGAATAAAAACATGTGTCGAGAAGAATTAGCATTTATTTTTATTTGCTGTCCCTTTGTTGTATTACAAATCAAAGGATTTGTGGGTGAAATTGCACATTTTTCTGATCTATCCGAATCTAGCTAGCTTGAATTTGCAAAGAAGATTAAAGGGTGTGGAAACGGGGATTCGCGCCGAATTCCATAGGTTTAATGTACTCCCGTGGGTACATGACTGCAAATGAATGCAATGTTAAATTTGTCAAAATATTAAGCCCAATAGATGGCTCTTTACATCTACCTGCATTACACGAAAAGTCGCTGAATAGCACACGAGGGAATATGGCGTACTACTTAAGAAAATGGAACTGTGGTTTCTGGTACCGAAAGAGAATTTAGATTTGTTTTGGGTATTGATTTCCCATTATTTAGTACAAAATCCAATAAAAGATTTTAAAGTGTTGAGGGAGAAGCTAAATTGGTAGAGAACCGTCAATAAATCCGAACAAGCCGTCTATCGGATTATGTTTCTTATGGGTAGCTTTACTTGGTTAACGAAGTGATACTTTATCTTTGTCCAAAATCTGGGATGAGGTGGCGTTATTTGGCACAACACCCAAGAACCAATGATTCGGCAAAAAAACATCAGTAGCTTCCATTGCGTCTTGTTTGTGTCAGAAATAATATAAAGACAACCGAATTTCACTTATTTCAAACCGTATTATTCCATAGCTATTGGTCAGTTAACGTTGTATTCTCTAAACACGTCCTCTGTGCTTATATGTGCATGTATGTAAATAACACCGTGTTAACAAATGTGTCTAATTCTTGCTAGAAACTTCGAGATTTGTACAAATGCATAACTATAGGTTTATATTTAGAGCAGTAAAAGCGATGAATCTGCATACCATCATAATAGTGCCACAGACATTGGTTATCTAGGATCTGTCAATCTTAGATCTGTTTAAACAAGGAATTATATATTTCCATATAGATTTTATAGAGGTACTTCAAAGAACTTCCACCAATGGGTTTCCTCTTGCCCATTATTCGATTATCGGAAATAGTATATCAGGTATGATCAATTCGCATCGATTGTGTTATTTGTAAGCTCTAAGATAATCTTTTTAATTGACAACATGTGTCCGATTTATTTCTTTAAAACATCAAGTAAAGTCTTATCTTCTATTATACTATTAGTAATTAATCGCGGTTTAATACACACCTCTGTATTCAAGTCCGGAAATGATTACTCTGCCTCAAAGATCGAGTTAATTCAAAACCTATGATCTGTCGGGTTTTGATAAGTTTCCGGCATTGCCCTAGGCGTAAACTCAGTGTATGGTTAGTAGACTAACGAAAGAACGAAGTGAAGGCGTCTGTGGTCAAATACTAAAGGTAACCATATTCACACCTTTTCCAAGCACCTCCAAACATTCATCTAAAGTAGGCTGATATGATAATAGTGCTGTTCCACCCTTCCGGATGCCATGTGCCAACCTTTAAGACACCTTGCCATGGCACCCATCGGGGAGTCTACATCACATGTATGTCACCGTTTCCTGCAATACAGATATATAAAAGCAGGGTTTTTAAAGTTTAATTAACTACTGTGAAGCCAAATAGTTTTGTCATGCTTGATGCTTCGGAGTACCCTTTATCACACGATAAAAAAGGTGTTCATTATACACCAAGTTAATCAGATAAATTATTGGTATTTTAGCTATGCCCCTCAAAACCAACTTTATAAAGTCTGCCTACACCGGAATAACCCATGCTGCCAG
>JARFOD010143911.1:0-12927 GCA_031763545.1 Mopalia muscosa | reverse complement strand
GGGTTTCAACCTGCAACATTTTCTGAACTAGAATCTGTTCAAACTAAGAAAGTGTTATCCCAAAATAACGAAAATACATGATTTTCTGATACGCCACAATAGAAACGAAAACACTGGATAGTAATCTATTCCGAACTAAATGTTAGGACAACGTGCCTTATTTAATGGGCCCACTGGCTAAGGGTTTGGAGAGTAGTCATGTGGTCTATACTTTATACGGGAGGAAGATAAACTTTTCATTTTCATCAAAACACTTCATATTTTGTAATAGTGCTACCAGTGTCAGTTATTGTAGGAACACGTCGCCGTGAATTTAAGTGAGATACCCTTAAGAATGGCTTAAAATAACAATCAGGCAGTCAATCAAATTTCAGCTAACTCGAAAGTGAAGTCAAACAAAAAGTTTTAACAGAAAGGATCTAAAAGAAGACAATCTTGGCTTTATGTTTCACTTCCAAGGTCTAGTATAAATAATAAATTTGCATTATAACTGTTTTGTTAATATAAGGCATAATGTCACAATTATATCGATTGCTGAAAGCTGTGGTCGGATTCAGGACTAGCCAGCAAATCAATGATGCCCCATAACAGGTAAAAGAAATGGCTGGCTACCAGTAAGCAGTTAATACCAATCACGTGACTTTTAAAACATTGTTAAAAAATGGACAAAAGTTGAGACGTCAAAGATATCAAATAATTTTTAGTTATGGCAGTTCGAATTAAAATTTATCCAGACAATCTCTTGTGTATCCAGCAACCGCTAGGTGGCGTCGGGTTACCACATGAAGGTTTTACGCCTCCGACATCAAAGAGTTCTGGTTGTGTGTCGGCCTCCGTTCACCGTGCGTGTAGAAGTCGATATGTTAGCTGTGAAGCCTTTGATCTAACTTCAGTAATAAATCTACACTGCAGTATCTCCTTTCATTAAACTTCAGTGTGGCTTTGACTGAATAGCTTTAAATCCCGTCAACCGTCAGCGGATCTCGCCAAATACAAATGATAGAGAGCTAACGTACTTCTAATGAGACCTGTTTAAACTGGGGTCAACCTTTAAGCTGGCGTCACCTTTGACCTCACCGCTGTTCCCACAATAATCCACTTGAGAAGTCACTACACTATGGAAGACCGTTTGTACCATATATACCACCTCTTAGTATGACTACTATATTGAGGAGTTTAACATAGCAAAGTATAGTTACAACTTTGAAGAAAGACAATGAATTCTTTTTGACTCATTGTATCTGTTTCTTGATCAAACCATCATAGGCGTGAATACCAGCCTTTATTATAGTTAATGTATGGCCGTAATGAATATATTTTTAATACTTCTTAGACCTACACTAAGTAGTGTGATAAGATTTTGCATAACAAAAAGATAATGAAGCTTTAAACCTATTCATAAATACAACCTACAACTATTTTGTTTAAACAATTATATTTAAATGCTACGGACCACGCCATAACCGATCAGCTTTCTGTAGTTTTGCAATTCCTTAAAAAAAAAGCTTGTAACACAAAATCCTATAATTTTAATAGTAAAATAATTGGCTGGCTTTCCCCCTCAGTAAATTCTTTTACCATAACTTATTTGTGACTGATTGAAGGATTTACTGATGAAAGGGGGCTTTAATAACACCGGTATATTGAAAGGTGAAAAGCCAATCTACAGCCCCTGATTAAGGATTTCGGCTTGTTAAAAAATCGAAACTGTGTACAAATTCATCAGCGACTCTCAGGCATCATACCGAGTGTTGTTATTAAATCAACCGTGACCAAACAATCGTTTATAATCCCTGCTTAATCAATGAGCAAATATAGTGCTCCCAATGTAGCTTTGGTTCTACAGTTCTACATATAAGGATATAGAGGTGTGCGCGCGTGAGTTAAGGGTGTAAGTGGATTGAGAAACTTAGAATTAAAACAATTCGGCAATCTGGCGAATGCTGGTCAACAAAACGAATAGTGTTGAAGATAGACATTCCAAAAAGACGATGGTGGTCCAATTAAGCCATGATTGCCCCCTTAAACAAAATAATCCTTGCGTAACAAACTGGCAAATAAAACAGTGCACCAATGTAGCGGAATTAAGTCAACAAAACGAGTAGCTTTACTGATAGACAATCCTAAAAGGTGACAGGATTATTGTTTAGCCTAGCATTAGAATGGCGGTCCAATTAAGCCACGATAATCTCCTTATATAAGGCAATTCTTGCGTAACAAACTGGATTCAAACAGTTCGTCAGTGTAGCGAAATCTGGTCAACAAAACGAATAGTTGACAGAGTGCAACTCACAATGGGCGATACGGGTCTTCTATAGCCCAATAGCGTGTACGGTGGTTCGTTAAAGCCATGTTAATCTCCCAATAAGGTCATACTTACGTAACATTGATTGTACGGAAGACTGAATGCACCACCAATTAATTTGAAATATTTGACAAATCATTCTTGGGCACGGCAGATTGTGTATGGAATGTTATTATGTTTTAACTGGGATACAGTATACTGTATCCCAGGTTTTAAGCACTTGTTGAGAGCTGTATTTGAGAATTACATCAATATTCCTACGTTAATAATTACTAATCCCCATTTAGTTACTGCTGCGCCCACAATTGTATAGTCGCTTAACTGGAGTTTAACACAAGCGGATAAAAATCAGCCGCCAGAAGCCACGGTTGGCTAAACCTCACGTTCTCGATACTGTGAGATCCTTGCTATATTATTGACGGTGATATATGTGTGAGTATGCATCAAAATTGTACTTTTGTATGCCGGAAGCCAATTTGCCGAGTTAGGTGCACAATTGGCTTTTCTCGGACTTTGCCATGTACAGGCAGCCAGCCATCGTGTTATATTTAACGTGACGTGGGATTTTGCCAAGAATAAATAATAACAAAGCCAAAAGTTGCGCCGTAATTAATTTACGGACGTTTGCACAATAGTGATGCCATTTAATAAATTTAGCGAATTTAGCGTGACCTTGTAGAATAGGTAAATTTTAACTAGGAGCAGAAAAGCTTAAGACAGCTCCGAACCATGTTTATCATTTGGTCCGGAGAAATGGACGTCAAAATTGCTAGCAAGGTAATGGGCCCAGTACATTCGATGACTTCCTAGCAGCTTTTAATACGACAGCCTGAAACACCCCCAAACGACATGAAAGTATTGATTTTCTTTGCTGTGACCTATTGTAGCCATCCTCGGCACAAATATCGCATTTGATCAGCGGGTGAAAACAAAATGATTTGTAAATATACTGGTTAGTGACCGTGCGTCTTAACAGTTAATTTGGTGTTAACTGCTGACGATTTGGTGGCTGCCTATAAAGGAAATAACGCGTTGGCAAAACCTATGATGTACTGGCAGAAATCAGCCACGTGGGTGGAGGGTTCGATTCCAAGACGGATATCAGGCTGGACTTTTCTGAACTAAAATCTGTTCAAACTAAGAAAGTGTTATCCCAAAGACTAACATAGGCCTACTGTTATATCCAGCCCAGTACAAAGCAACAAGGTCAACATTCCCATATTTTGACAATTAAGGAGCCGCATTGCCTTTAATAACATTTATTATAGTTAAAATATCATGTGACGTTAAAGACAACACGTTGGTTGTCTGCGTGTAGATGACAAGTAACGCGAGAAATCGTGCACTTAGCTCATTTTCATACATATGATGGCCCTCCTTGGAAGGATTAAAGATATTGCCGGGGGTATGCTTAAGCCAACAAGCCGAGTTAGTATAACATAAAGAAGTCGTTTTTTAAATGAAAATCTACATCAAGCATGTTCAACGTTATTTTCATCTTGTTATTATTCAATTATAGATACAGGTCTGACAACAAACTCCATGTAATAGCATGCAAACAATCTATAAGAGAAGACGTCCTAGTCGTGCCTTTCTGAGTATTGCAAGAATTAACATGGAAGTGTGAGAACTACATTGAGCAGCTTGTATTGGGCGCTGTTTTCATATTTCGGCAATTATCGCATGTAAATAAAACAAAGTATGGAAGCCTGGCAAAACCACCTTACATGTACAGATACTCACTCCATAGGAAGACAAAATACCGCAATTTACCTAATTTATCAACCTTTTCATATTCCGTATTTTATAGAACGACTTATTTCTCGGCTGCATCATTCAGGAACATATCGTGTGTTTGCCTGGCGTCAGTCAACGTTAACGTCATCTGATGTTTTGCCTAGAATAAATAGCACCTAACTCGTCACGAGGCGGAAATATATTACTTCTGACTTCCTAAGAGAAACGTGAGGAACGTGATGGCGCCATTGCGTTTTTGCCTGAACAGCTATAGATGGTATTCGTTAATTACAAATGGCAAACGTAGTTTAGAAGACAGAGCTGGTGACCGTGGGTGCTTGCCGTGGAGTAATGTGACGTAACAAAAGCGTAGATCCATTTTCAGTTTTCGCAGTGCAGACTGGTATTCCAAAACAAACAACAAAATGATCCAATCATAAATCTGAGTTTACATCTTCATCTTTTTTAGATGTTATCTTTGCTTAGATTATCATATATAGCTTGAGCGGCGGGGCCCAGTTAAAAAAAAAAATGTTTTTCTGCATTCATTCATCTATGGTGGCAAGATGGACCAATTTACCAAGTAGTGTTTTTTACTCGCTTTGGGAAAATCAGTGGATCGCTTGTGGTGTAAAATCCACTACACATCAGAATAATACACCCAGAGGGTAAAAAGCTTGAACACGTTTTCAAGACCTTTTCTTACATTTTTCTACAAGCAAGAATTAATTTACAAATTTTATCTTTGTTTTGAAATAAACTTAAGCCTATACGTGTCTGTTATATGCACGAATGTTGAAATTTCAAGGACACCGCTAGGTGGCGCCTGGGGCCATGATCAATTAACAGTTCGCTCATAAATCACGATCGACAAAAGACGGCAGATCGGTTGAAAGTATTGAAGAAAAAAACTTATCGTCCGATCTGTTGACACGATATATGAAGAAAGCCATGCCTCAAGCGTATAAATGCATGCAGCTGTCAAAAAACATTAACTTATTGACCAGATTTCGCCATTGTTTATCCGACCAGGAAACTGCGTGGTACATACTTAAGCGTTTATGAAATATTCTAGATCGTTTTGAGACAGCAAAATGGCGACACAAGTACGACTGGTTTAGTTGTCAAATCAGACACATCATCGTCCACCAATACAAAAATAAATTTGCAAATAGCAGCAAAGACAGTAAAATGGCTGCACAAGTAAGCCCTACGACTGTTTTAGCTGCCATGTATGTCACATCACTTTGTAACTACATCAATATAAAGGTCCTGGGTTCGAATCCCGGTGGAGGCAGATAAATTTGTCTCTCTTCGTTTATTCAAAATATAAAGTAAGGTTTAAAATAACAACAGGACTATAATGTCAGATTCGGTTAAGAAAAAGAGAAAATGTGACTGTTACTTTTGGCAACCCCTTTGAAGACAAAACAGTTTAATTTTCTTTATTCGTCTATAAGAACAATGGTTTTTTTTACCTGAATTTTTTTTTTAAAAGTTCCAGCTATGAGTTATATAATTTCTAAGTTTGAAAAATGATGATTCAGTTGTTTGCAAGCGTACATCTGGATGGCTTTTTGCGCGATGTCTAGCACTTCATTTTTTGCCGAAATTAAAATTGTAAACTCGGTCTTTCTCGAAAACCCTTTGAGCTAAACCCCGGGAAATTGAGCGTGCTTGTTAAATTTCATTTCGACAAAAGAGGAAGTGCTAGAAATTGGACAAAAAACATCCAGCTGTACATGTAGAAAGCACTGAATCACACTTAAAATCCAACGACTTATGACTAGAAATTTTATATAATTTTTTCACTTAATGCAGGACAAAAAACAGGAATGTTCTAATTACGAATTATAAACAAATGGACAATTTTGAACCTTGAAGGGGTTATCCATCCACCGTAGCCCTAAACCTAAACCTGAATGTAACAATAAACCTTTCCCATAACTCTGATTTCATTTTTAGAGTTACACTACAATTTACGTCCGATCTCACACAACGGCTTTCCCTGTAACCCAATAATCACATATCTTATATTAACATAATTAAAGTTAACTTGGTGCAGTGAGTCTTCTTTCATAATTAAATATTAAAGACAATAAAGACACTGAATTTTTTTTTTTTTTTTTTTGGGGCTCGTATTTTTATTTATAAATTCTAGAAAACAGAACATTTATAGACGCCAATTTCTATTTATTGGCTTACCGTCAATTTTATAATCAGTCTACCACGTAAAAAAAAGGCATGTGGGACTAAAAAAAAAAATACTTGACAAATAATGTGAAATAATAGTTTACGTAAGCCACCCACTACAAGTCATATGGACCTAAACTAATCGTTACCGTTCTGCAACGTTATATGGGCCCGTGGCCGTGGCTAAGTGGTTAGCGAGTGCGCTTTGTAAAGCCTACTTCGATGTTCCGTTCACCGACTAGAGTCCGTCGGTCGACTGCAGGTATATGAGTGAGTCACAAGATGTGGCCCCGGCAATTGCGGGCTGATTTTTACAAGGTTTCTTCCCGGTATTCCGCCGTAATAAGGCAAGGAGCAGTGTGATATGGACAATCCGTCGTCATAATATAAGTGAAATACCCTTGAGTGCGACGTTAAACCCTAATCAAACAAACATGAATTCTTACTGAAATTTTGTATACAATTTTGTATTTCAATAAATGACAAAGAACCCAGAATGTTTTAATAAAGAAATAAGAAATGGACAATTTTGACCTAAAAAGAATTGTCCACCTTCAAGCACGGCGTAAAATACCAATCAAAAACTCTACTCTCGTTTGGCCTCCACAGATTCTCAACACAAAGCGGATCACGTGATCAAAACAATGAATTGCCTTACTTTCGAAACGTGGTCAAAACAAAAATGGCGCAGCACACAGGCGACTGAATGCCTTCAATCAGTACGAATGTTCGGAATAACCTGGCTATATTAAGCAATCGATAAAGGTAACAAGCTCCTAATCGACTTTAGTCAATTATCTTCTGTTTCGAATTCTTTTTCCGTTGGAACATGCCCACACTGTCGTGTATTTCGATTAAACAAATCTCCTCCCGCGTCCAAGCAACTTGCCATGTTGGTCCAGTGACCACCGTCAGAAGGCTACTATCTCAAAGAGTGTCCATCATGGCGGAGAATCCGTTGATTTTACTCTGTTCTATTGTCTTTTTTAACAAAACTAACCCGTTAGAAGCTCACCTGTACATGGTTTTGGAATCTTGGATCCGATGACGTCACAAATGAAACTGGCCAATGAGAATACGTTTAAGAATATTAGCCATTCAAATCGTCCTCTCTCTGTCACGCGCCAGACCATCCTCGTCTCTCATTGGCTGTCAGATTAACATTCTGCGGGGGAGGAAAAATAACACGATAAATTTATATGTACTAGTTTGATACATACATTTTATTACTTATTTTTATCATAGGCTTTTATATTTTTATTCCAGAGAAAGGAAATGTAGCTTGACACCAACGGGATTCGGACTTGGGTAACTGGCTATTAGACGTTTATATATAAAATTAGCTTTAATAGCTGAGGATCGTTCCACAAAGCTTTCGTTGAACGTAACTGTTTTCAACACTGGTCGTCATGGTAATTACGTTTTGCCTAAGCCAAGATCGCTTTGTGAAACGGGCCCCTGGCCCTGTAAGCCAGAGATTCGAGTTCAAATCCCTTTAGAGTCAAACAATCTATTTTCCTCTACAAAAACCTGCATAACTTAGACACAAATTAAAGTCAAACTGATCGATTGTTTCGTTTTTTTCTTTTAATATGCAATTAGGGGAAGATATAATACATGGGTTTACAGTTCCGAGAATAAGCCCCGCCTACTTCCGTGTGGAACGCAAACAACACCATATATGGCAAACTGTAAACTGTAAATTGGGAATACAAATGTAATTTCAGTTCTGCTCAGTTGGCCCTACTGGTCTTCTGTAGGCTGACTTCAAGGGTTGTCAGTCGTTATGAATGAACACTGGGTACACATAAAGACGTCAAACGACTTGAGTACAAAGGCTAGAGTCCTCCAAACACGATCCCATCAGCTCTTAAATACTTATCAAGTGAAAGAAAAAAAATAAGCAAACACAAAAAATACACCCAACAATAATAATTAAACTCCACCTTCTGAAGAACAGAAGTAGAAGTTGTAGCAAGTAGAATGTTATTTACACATAACATTACAAACAAATATAAATACTGGATTCCTATTCTGAACTATTATACAGAAACATGACTGTATAGAGCACCAAAGCATGCTTGTATTGTCAAAGAAAATATACATAGACATGATAATTAAAAAGATATGATTGAAAAACTCTTCGAAGCTTATAACAAATAAGATTCTAATAAGGTACTTTAAGCTGGTTCGTTTGTTTGATTGGCGTTTTATGCCGTACTTAAGGTTAGTTCACTCACATGACAGCGTGCCAGCCCAATGTCTGGTGGAAACCACCCTCGACACCACTGGCATACCCAGGACAAATAGATGACGTAACAAACGAAATCACAAACAAATAGGCTTTATATTGCTCCTTAGTTTCAAGAGAAAGCCAGGGCAACCTTACAACCTACGGTAAATAAAATTTTAAAAAAAGATAACGGCCCTGAGCTTGCAAAGCCCGAGGTTCAGTGGTCAGCGAGTCGAACTACTGATCTTCCTTTAATGTAACGAGTTAACCTTATAGGCCCCCAAAAACATAAGGAGTTACAAGAGGTGACTGATAACTGCAGACTAATGTCTAACCTACTGCAACCGGGTGGTTTGTAGGAGGCTTCCTCCCGGTTTTCCACCGTATTTAACTTAGGCTTGCTTGATTGTTTTTGTTTTTTTTACACCGTGCTTCAGGGTATACTCTTACATGACGACGATGTATTCCAACAATAATGTACACCAGTATTGAAATAGGGCGACATTAGCAAGGGATAACCAGTTGTAATATAAGTGATATACCTTTGAGCACGACTTTAAAACAAAACCAAACCTTGTCTTGTAAAAACCAACTGAGAATACAACAAAAGATTGGGGGAGCTCCGGGAGCTCACGGTCAACGAGATAGACCAGCCCTGCACCTCACCCAAACACCGACCCACTGGCCGGCTGGATGGATGGCTGACTAGCCCATTCATTCACATAGACTAAACTAAACGCCAATCCGTGAAATGTTCGACCATGTAGGACAATTCTCTCTTGGTGAATAAATTAAGAATGAGTACGCTCAGAATATACGACCTTTAACTAGCATAACCATTAAATGGAAAGTGTTTTGATACTGTTGGAGACTGAATGTTCCTTCAGTGCTAAGTCAAGACAGCATTGCTACTCTTCAAACAAACTTCCATTAGTCATAGGGCCAGAAGGAATGAGGAGATACGTTGATTTAGCGCACCGCTGAAAAATATAGGTGACTGTGTTGCTCGTATAATTTTCTTTTGATCTTTTCTTTCAAATGGTGGACAATGCAAAACAAAAAGAAACGACAAGCTTTCGCAATTACACATCAAACGCTTCCGAAAAACACAAATAGGCTAATATTATCGGTAACAAAGTTTGAGTTGCTTAAAAGTTATATTTGACAATGAGTCAAACGCTTTAGTTCAACAGGTTAAGTCAACAGAAAAAAAACATAACTTCTCAAATCTTGCTTAATGGCGTCATTAAAACATTCAGTCCGCCGAAATGTACCCGACTTTCAATGGGTCCCCATTTTTAAAATGTACGAGTGCGACAAAATGATGACCTTACGGTCGTCTTGATATGCCGGAGACACAAGAAAGATGTCCTGTTTTATTTATTTTATTTTCAAAACATCAATTGCCTGCCGAAAGAACATTTTGCGTCCCTTGACGTCAAATTAAGAAAGCCGGACTATTTTCCAAGGCGTGAAAAGGCAACCGTAGACAATGGACCGGAGAGGCTTAATTCCTTGTCAAACAAAGCTATCTTTATAATACTTAACGAAAAGATTTATCAAACGACTAAGTCCTTTTTGAGAACGCCCATATAAAAGATGAAACAGAAAAGAAATTTAACTTAAGTAAATAAATGTCTTTTATCCTATTTCACCTTTGGCTTTTACTAAATGAAAGTGAATTGTTAGTTAATTGCATGTTGGAGACACACGCTTTTACTCATCTCTGAAGATCTGTATGTAAACGAATAGCTCCCAGCCTTAACCTGGATCAAACCTCGTGCTCTTTCTGCCGTGAGCCGAGCTAGCTGCACGATTGGTTTTTCTCGCACTATCTCACGTAACTTGCTATGTACAGGCGCTTCCTAATCCTACTGCAATTTACCGTTCACGGGATCAAGTCCGTCCGTCGACTATCAGGTATATGAGTGAGTCGTTGGGGTGGTTTTTACAAGGTTTCCTCTCGATTTTTAACCGTTATAAGATAAAGAAAGTGTACAGTGGACAATCCATCGTCACATAAGTGAAATACCCTTGAGTACGACATTAAAACCTCAAACTTAGAAGCGTCACGTGATGTTTTGCCTGGAGTTAATGATAATGAAGCCAATAGTGCTACTTGATGCGTGAGCCGCTATATAGCTCAGACAGTTAGAGCGCTGGCATTGTTAACTAGACCCCAGTAGAGGGATCCCAAACAAATACATTTTGCAATACAATACTAATATGCAAATAGCTACTGGTATGAAATACGAGCCTGTCCCCTTGGGACCATACACAAATACTAGGTGTCTACCCGATATGGATTATGTGTATTATTCATTTCAAGGGTAAATCCCAGCAAACACACTACGTAGCTGTAACGTTGTATACCAGCTTAACGTTGGTAACATTGCACAGTAACCAAAGGACAACGTTACAGCAACATAAATCTACACTGATTTGGTTGTTAGTTTGTACCAGTTCATACAACGTTATTATAACGTTGTCCCAACGTCACAGGAAAACGTTGTAGTTTAACGTTGTAAAAACACAAATCGACATATTGTGACTTACATGTAGTTGTGAATTGGTAGCGTTTTGTACAACCCAATAACAATGTTGTTAAAACGTTGCATGGTGCAACAATAATATTACAACGTAGTTATTACGCTTCTGTTTCGTTGCTGTGTGGTTGTATTCTAAGATTGAGGCAACATAACTGGTAGTCCTGGGAGACAGGCCTATCTATTATGGATTATTATGCACCCTAAGATTGTCCTTGTTTGATGCCTGCGATGCCGAATGTAATTTCCTTTAAACATTGTTGCCAGGGTTGTCGAGGGTGGTCTTTAAAACCTATAAGACTGGCATGCCCAAGACAAATATTTAGCACTGCATGACTCCTTTTTGTTTCTTATTGTACTTTTAGCTTGAAAACGGTGCTAGTATCTGCACAGAAACGTTGCCTATGAATAAACCAAGAAGTTGAAAATCCATAAAGTCTTACTTATTATGTCATTCCAGCTTCTAAATGCAGCTAAACCAAATTCTTATTCTTTTCCTTTGTCTCTCCGTTCTAACACATTATAAAGGGCTTAATTAAAGTACATCTTCAATGTCATATGAAGGTCATATCAAATATAGACCACGTTCAATAAAAAAAACAGTAGTTGGAGCAGATTACAGGGAGCGATTGTCACCGAAGCGGTTGTCATTTGAGTCATTGTCTCCGGAACAGTTATTGCAATTATCCGTTTTTATGAGTGTTAAAAATCGTGTTAACCTACCTTTGTAAAGGTAACAGGACTTTTTTTTATTTATTCCTGTGCCCATACATATGGACTTAGAAAAATATGCAGGAATTGCCGTATTGCTTCGTTTACTGAGCTAGAGTAAATCTTTGCCTTGGCAATTGTTGGGTGACAAATTGTCTTTTTTGATGCTCTAAGAGCTTACGGTCAAGGTCAGCAGAAGGTCATATACAATTCTGTGGTTTATTTTTACCAAGAGCCATCCAATAATCAGGCATTTAATTTGTCTCACGTAACATTAAAAAACAGAATCGTGCAAAAACACTGATTTATATAATTTAAAAATCTATTTCCGTTCAAGAAGTTACAAACAGACGTTTCTGTTTGTACGAAGGCATGAATATAAATAAATATATTAATGCTTGTATAGTTTGTTTTTTCTGTCAGAATGCCGTAATTGGTATGCTTTCTTTAAATTGTTAGACAATATAATTGACAAGTATAGGCTAAGTGAATAAGTGGGTATTTGTGGCCGTTGTTAAAATGTTTGCCCCATAGTATTTTTATGGACTAGCTAACTTATGACAGCGAATAAGAATTGTAAAACAAATCAAAAAAAAAAAACAAGTTATCCATATTTGACAGTGAATTCCACGCTCTTTTCAACGCTTGGCTTCGTTTATTTAGTTAACCATCCCTTTAATTTGATTTGATAGCTCAGTTGTGTAATATGAAGGCTGTGGCACATTCAATTTAGCGCTGGCAAGTTTTAACCAAATAATTAATAAATTACCGGAAGTCGTTTATAATATGTATTTTATTTATAATTCGATGTATAAAAAATATCTTGGCTGTTTATAAAAAAAACTATTTCATCTATTTCTTGGTAGCTGAATTAAGAATAGACACAACAAATTGTTTGTTTGTTTTGTTGGCGTTTAACTCAATCTCAAAAGTTACTTGCCCAAGAAAGCGTGTTAGCCCGATGGATAAATGAATCTGCCCTCTACGCCGCTGATAACAACAACAGACATCCCTACTTCCTACATGTTGTCCTGGTGCCCTCAGAGCTAAAGGGGAACAGGAAGCCGATCTGCTTGTGGTGTCTGTATTGCGACCTGTTGCTGTCGTCCTGTGTTTGACCCGTCTTGTCTTTTTTTGTTGCCAGTGGTGTCGAGGGTGGTTTCCTTCACCCATTGGGCTGGCACGTCGTCATATAAGTGAAA
>JARFOD010143900.1:0-12927 GCA_031763545.1 Mopalia muscosa | reverse complement strand
TTCTAGTTTGCCGGGGGGGTAGTGACTTGCTGGTTAGCATGTCTGACTCCTGATGCTCCATGGTTGTAATGTTGAATCTACTAGTGTTCGAGTCTCGTAGAAGATCTCCAGTATTTAAGGGAACCACAACAGGGGACTTTTCCAACATATTTAAGCAATACACAGTGTGAAGCTGACAATCTGTCATCATATAAGTGAAATACCCTTGAGTACAGCATTTAACCTTGTTCAAAGAAAGAAAATTTATATCTTTATGGTTACAGTTGCACATTAATTACTCCAGAAATTGCAAGAATGGTTTTCATAAGATTTTCTGTTAATTTTTTACTATATTAAAACAAGGAAGAGTGTGAAATTGACAATTCCCTGTCATAAAAGTGAAATACTCTTGCGTACATTGTTAGACCCCAATCAAACAAGCTGTAGACTTTTTGATACACATTAATTAAGAACTATTCACCTATACATACAACTATTAGGGTATTTAAACGATCCATTAATATGCATCAGATTTGTAATTGAATAACTAATTGTTATTGACCAGGTCTATACAATTACAGCCTCTCCATCAAACACACATATATCAAGGAGGTCGATAAATAGCTTTTATTGCACCTTGCCAAAGCACTTGATTGGTTGTTAGAATAAATTTAAATCATGTTTGCTGAACACTTAGCCCAGCAGATAAAACTGGATATAGTTTGTACTTCTATTTGTTAACACATACATCCAATATTTTACATTTCTAAACCATTATGTCTACGTATTACCACACTATTATACTTAATATCTGGATAATTACTTTCATCATTATAAGGACTAAGTTTAATATAAATTTTTTTATTTAATGATAATTATTTTATTTTTAACTGCTGGTGGTTGTTAATTGTGAGCTGCCTGTTAGATGATTGTACCACCCCCAACCTAACTGACAACAATCAAAGACAACCAAGGTTAATAACAAGACATATTACCACCAAGGCTTCATGTTTGAAATAAACAGGAGAGCTGAAAATCACTCAGCTGGTTGGTTTTACGACAGTATTTTTATTATCTAGAAGAATGAATTTTATTTAACATAATGTTAAATTGGACACTCTGCGAGAGCCGAAAACAGCGTACAATTACCTAAGTCTTTAATAGCGTGAAGGGGCCATGGCTCAGTGGTAGCGAGTGTGCTTCCTGAACCGAACATATCTCGATTTACCATTCACGGGTTCGAGTCCGCCTTTCGAACATCAGGTATATGAGCGAGTCACATGTTATGGCTCCGGCAATCGCTGGGGTGGTTTTTACGAGGTTTATTTTATTGCCCGGGAGCCTAACAGGGCCTCTAGCTAAAGAACCATTGAAGTAAAAAAACTAAAGAACACACGTACTAGATGAAGCCACATCATAACTTCTTCAGTGCTTTTTCTTTCCACACAACTACAATATTTGTTTGATTTTTGGTTGTATTTGTACTACAATAATCCGTCTCTGGCATAGTTCTGTCGACCCGGAAATTATCGCCAATAATAATCGGTCCAGTTCTCACAGTTGTTTGAAACGTTAGATTCAGCTTAAAAAGAATAGTTTCAGCATAGTTTATATGGGATAATTTTTGCTTTTGCTGGACCCACAAAAAATCCATAATTTTACGATAAAGGAATGTTATTTGATATAGCTATCTAGACTGGGGAAATTAGTTATTGGCTTCTGGGCCGATTTCTTAATATGTGGATAGTTAAAACCATAAATTATTGTATGGAGGAGAAGTGCCCAATAATATTAGTAGAAGAATTTTGTCTAGAACGAAGTCAAGTAGCCACAGATCAGGTGTGTCTCTGGCATGTTAAATTACTATAGAATTGAAAACTATATAAAGGGAATTTTTATCAATGAATCTTAAACATTGAGGTTGGCCTGTGGACTGGTTATTTCAAACGAACGTCAAGTGGTCAATACTCCCGTATTTGTGTGGACTATTTTTAAGGACTGAAACTTAAAACTTTGAAAAAATTTTCATGGATTTGAAAGTTTTCTGGTTTAATTATTGGACCATTTAAACAAAATGAAGCAAATTGGTTAATTATCAATTCTTTGTGTGGAATATTAAAAGAAGCTAAAGTTGACAACTATTTTCATGGATTTTAAACTTTTCTGGTTTAGTTATTGGACCTCACCTGTTATTTCAAAACGATGCAAAGTAGTCTGTTGACAGGTAATTGTGTAAGAAAGTTTAAAGAAGCTGAAACTGAAAACTAAGGAACCTTTTTTCATGGATATTTAACTTTCCAAGTTAGATCTGTGGGCAAAAACAAAGTCAAATGGTCACAGTTCAGTAATTTTTGTGGAATTTTGGAAGAAGATAGTTTTGATGGATTGCTATATTGCTTGAAGCCTTGGTCAAGTGGTCGATGCTAAAGTATATTTGTGGAATGGTAATCAGGAGAAACTGAAACCAAGAAAGTTTTGATAGTTATTCAGGACAGAATCAACTGTCAGGTGTTTTTTCATGGCATTGCAAAACAACCTCAAACTAAAAACTGGATAAGATGTTTGGATCTGTGGACATTATGTCATTGTCATCGTTTGAAATGTTCAACTATTTAAGTCGTGGAATTTACACAAGTGGAGTCTGTTTACAGATCCATTATGAACATATTATGCTATGATTAAGTATGTTTTTGCTAAAGAATGAATTTTAGATGGGCTTGATTCTATTCTTTGTTAGGACCTTGCAGGGAATACATTGCACCAAGGACAAAAGAACAGATTTCAGTTTCCAAATTTTTACGGACTATTATTTACTGCATTATGTTATAAATAAATTAGGAAGATTTGGATATGTTCACTTCTAGAAGCCAACTGTTGACATTTATATCTCTGTTGCTGTTCAAATGAAAGTAAGCATTCATTCTGAACAGTTTCATCAAATGCCCATAAACATTACTGTACCAGCTTAGCTACTATTAGCTACATCATAATTATTGAAATGAGACATCGGAATTTGTCGAGTACGTAAATGATAATGGCCAATTTGCTAATTCCTCTGGCTGTGTATATTACATATTTATCCTGTTATATGTAAGCCTTGGTACATGTAGCTCAGTTGGTTAGATACCCAAGGTCGAATCCTGATGGAGGCAAGCCAAATTTGTTTTTCTCTACAATGAAAATATATATTTATCTTAATATTTATGTGCCTGGTTGCCATTAAGTGGATCTATATTTACATCTATGTGAAATGAACAACTGCAATTGACATCACTTTGTCATAGGCGACACTAAACATTAATCAATCATTGTTAATCAGCCGTGTATAAACCATTCAAGAACTCGGGATTATGGGAAGCGTAAACATTTCAGTTTGTCGTACTAAGTAGCGATGTTGATAGTAATCAAGGAGGGAAATGAATGAGTTTATACAGCTCATTCCTGTCCTCTACGAACCCTCTCTTTCGCTCTCTCCTGGTATTAATGGCTTTCGATCCTGATTGACTTGCTGCAGACCTGTATTGAGCTTTCTCCCATTACCAATTGTAAACGCTACCATGGCAGCTTAATTCTCACTGACAGTATATCTGCATATTGAAGCTAATATATGTACCTCATATCTTCTGTGAAGCAGCCCGCAGTTGGAGTGTCACTTTTCTTTAATAAAGGAACTCTTGAGGATAACTTCAACATTTTGCCATCTTTTGTTTTGGAGTGTATGGAATACTACTTTCAATTCCGTCGGCAATTAATATAAGTAAGCTTACAATACTGGGAAAAGTGATGGAAAAGAATTCAGTTTCAGTATTTTTATGTACCAATGGCTGATCACATTATGAAGGATTAAACATTAACTGTAGTTGCTTTTCATCTGGATTTACCAATAAGAGTCAGCTAACAACATATCTTCTGTGTTTAGGATAAAATATGTTTCACTGCGACTGGAATTCATGAAGTCTATACCAATTTTTTCTTGGAATAAGCCTGAAAATGCTGCCATCAAAATGGTCTGAGTTAAATGCAGTAAAAGTTTTTGAGATTATTTAACGGTTAGATGTTCAAAGCAACTGTTCAGGACATTGTGCTTTTAATAACTGGACTGGTGTACCTTGTCAATGTACCTAAGCCAGTCATATTCTCTCTCATTCAACTATGGCATAAAACTTTAATCAATATGTTCACTCTCGACCAGTTCTACAGGATACACGAATAAAGGGAATTGTACCTGAGGACTCAAAAGGTTGTGAAATTTGTGTGTTCTTTTTTTGGTTTTCATCAAGTGAATTACCCTTGAGTTTATTATGATATTTCAAGAAACAATGAATTTATCAAGTCCGAAATTTGCATTTTGTACACCAAACGTTTTGTGTATTTGGGGATAAAGTAGATGTTAAAAATGAATTTATGTGGAACTTGTTCCTGTTCATCATCACAGCAGCTATCTCCGGAATACGAACTGTGTGGATTTTCGAAGGTTCGTGGAAAAACCTATTCCATTTTATTCACTGTAGTAAGTAATTATAAAGGTATATGCAACTTGAATATATTTATCTTAACATTATAGTTATGTACAATTTTTTTTTTTTAACCAAAGTAGTTTCCACTGCAAAAAAAAAGACACCATTTTTGATGTCACTTGATAATTTTTTAATTTATAGAAAGTGTCCTGTCTTTTTGTGGTAAAATGATCAAATAATTTTTACTCAAGCCTTGGAAAAACACATTTTTTTCTTTTGTAGGGTCTTTGATGTATCTAATTGTTTTGATTTGAGTTGGATAATAGAATTGTCAGATATTTTCAGTTCACTGTGGTATGAACTATCATTGTCAGCATCTGGGGCAGGACAGACATTCTTAATTTAGCTCAAATCCTGTCTCTCTGGGCCTTAATCAGTTGCCAATTGACACTCAAGTTGACAAAACTCCAGCACATGGCAAAATTCAAAGTCCCAGTGGAGTACTGCAAGGGGCTATTCTTAGGCCTTTGTCATTCTCCTTTAATGCTCATTGTCCGCTCAGTATGGACAGTCACACCCACTCTCTAGGGCACATGCCAATAAATATTTACCGTTCCGGATCATTGATTTTCTCCCTAAGATCTTTATTTTCTTATCAGGCTTTTCATATATGCCTTGATTTTGAAATGATCTGTTTGAAGATTGCACTGCATTATAGAAACCCCACGGAATGCATTTGGAACTTTTTCAACATCAGATAAAATTAAGGATTGCATTTAAACGAAAATTCCATATGTAATGCAATGCAGTTCATGAAATTTACTACCAATCAAAAGTTATTTTTTTTAAAATTTTGATCCTTATTTGTGACATTTAGAAAAATATGTATCAAGTTAAACAAAAAAATGATAAATATGTGAGGTGATTTTCCTCTCAGAAAATACTCAGCGTTTTGTAATTCTTAACAATGTTGAAAAAGAAAATTTTTTCTGCTGAAATTTATGTGTTGAAATTTTGGTTCATTACACTGAGAATCAAGATAGGTATCTTCACTTAAGCAATAATTTTCCATTAAAGTAAGGTGAAATGCATGAAAATGTATTCTTTCCATATTAAATTTAAGTTTAAAAAAACAATTTTTTGCATATTAAATTTATTAGTTTAATTGTTTTCTTTGAGACAATGATAAGCTGCTCCTGTCCATATAAGGGCATGACTATGGCAATCATTGTGGTCTCTTTCTGGACACTCACATAAGGCAAATAAAGTGACTCATTTTTTTCTTCTTTTGTCGTAGAGTCTGTGCACGTGTGTACGGGACTAGAAATCTGTGTTATTGTTGCTGTGGAGTGAATAGGGAGGGGCTTATAACGCCCCAGGGGGAGAGGCTGTATTGATTTATTATCCAGGTGTTTTGTTGATGCAAATGACAAAATAGCTCATTTGTTTTATCATAATTACATACCCACTTTTATAGATCTTATCTTTAGGCCATGAATAACAAATAAACATTACATGTTATTTAACCTTTGAATCGTATCCTCTTGTATATCATTTATTATACACGCCATACTGTATCTCGAATCAACAACAGCAATTGTTATGGTCTACTTTACTGTTTAAGCATTTGCCTCGTGTCCTTAAATTCTGGCATTGAGAGGATGGTTTTTACAAGGTTTCTTGTCAGTTTTCCACTGTGTCTAAAAGACATATATGAATAAAAAAAATAACAATCTGTCATCATATAAGTAAAATGCCACTGATATCAATCTGAAACTGCAATAAAACCTGACATATTTTATGTCCATTGTATAGTAACGAAACCCCTAGAATTGTTCAGTTTGTGTAGATATAAAATAATACAAAAAAATATTTTAATTTGTTACAAAACATAATTATATCGTACAAATTACAATGATGACAGGGCTACTCATAGGGTAGTTACACGTGGATGGATTTTCTGACTCACACAGTCTGCTGTCCCATCATCCTCACCCCTCTCCCTTTATCCTATTCCCTCTACCCTTCTGTCTCCCCCTTAATCCTTGTCGTGACTGCCCTTATCATTAAGCCCCACCCCACCCTGTAAAAAGGGGAGGGAGATGAAAGCATTTAATAAAATAGCCGGGATAACGATAACTAAGTCTAGAATGTTTTATGTTGGCTTTGTGAACAGAAGCTGTTTTAAGTCATGTTGCTAGTTTGAAAAAGAGGATCTGCTGTGATAGTATCAAGCATTTTAAACCATCAGTTTTCATACAATTTTAAGGAAATCTAACCATGTGACCATTGACAACAAAAAAGGGATTTTAGAAGAAATTTTAAATAAGCAAATTTGGATCAATTTTGTGTTGGTATTGATGATTCTTAATGAGAAAGACGTATACTTTTACGCGGAAAAAATATTTCAAAAGCATTCTCAATTTCATGATGGGAGCAGGCCAGGGGATTTAACTTTCTGGTCAACACATATTCTATTACAGTTCAAAATTGTGGATCAGTTCTCTGGTTCAAAGTGCATCATTTGGGATATCTGCAGAAACGACAGTTAGATATATACGAAAGGATTCAATGTTGTGGTCAACACATATTCTATTATAGTTCAAAATTGTGGCTCAATTCTCTGGTTCAAAGTGCATCGTTGGGATATCTGCAGAACAGAACATCATACGCCCATAGGATTAAGGATTCAATTTCCGAGTCAACACACTGTATATTTTATAACAGTTCCTTGTTTCTCATATTTCTGCTAGTTTAAAGTGCTTTTGTGTACATGCGCATCTACAGGACAGACTGTCAGCCATATGCTACATGTGTTTTACTTTCTATATCAGAACAACTTCACCATATACATTTGACTGCTGCTACCATGTTAAAGTGTTTTAGTGTTTTATCACTAAAGGCGTAATTAGAGTTAATTAGACAGGGTAATTGTAGTTAATTGGAGTATTTTGGATCGAAATAAGTGATTTTGTTCCGAGGGTTCTTAACATTTGGATTTTGACCATAGTAAAGCATATCAAAGTGTAGTCAGTGTTTTATCAGAATAATTGGTGCATTAAAGATATGATTTTCTGCTGATATGCTGATGTTGATATTTAGCGAGAAATAAGAAATTTACCGTGAAATAAGAGATAATTGTCCTGTATCTTTCGGTTTGGTAATTCTTAAAACATTTGGATCATATTACCATAAACACAAACAGTTTTGTGAGTTGCTGTGGTAAAATCTGAGAATGCTACATAAAGCAAATTGATTCCACTGCACCAGACATAGTGGCTGGATAGCTAAGCCAGCAACATTTTTCATGGAATTCTGTGTTTGTGATGGTCAGTTATTCAGGTTAATCCAGCTGTTTGTATTGTTAGTACTACTAGACTCTGTGACTGGACATCTGAACTGACCACTGACCTCAGTTAAGCCTCTGTTGACCCTTTTAATTTGACCTGAGCCTTACCCACATATTTATATGCCCACTGACCAGTGTTCTCTCAGGAGGGCATATAAACACATTTATTGCCCTAGTGGGGTGTCCTGTTCTGATAATGGGATACACAGATGTTAATGTACTTTGACCTGAACTTTTTGATATTGGATACAATTCAGGATTTATAGTTTTAAAAAAAAAATTTGATTTTAAAACTAGATCCTAATTGAATTCAAAATTTTATTGTGATATTCCATGGACCGAGATCAAAGTATAATCTGAGAACAAACTGTGTTCAATCAAAAAATTGACTTTAAGTAGCCTGATTCTATTTTTGGAGAAATACAGGGTTAATGACTCTTGGTTCCTTAAACCTGGCTTATTTCAAGTCTAAGGATTAAATTCCTCTCTTGCTGAGTAGTGCAAATATTTCTATTTATAGAGTTGATTCTGCTGAGGAAGAGGATTAAGATTGCATGTTACATAACGTACAGATGAAACGATTGATCTGCTTGGTGAAGAATTTCCAGCATTCATTATAACATCATTCAATAGATTGCATAATTTGTTAACAAAATCTATTTTGAGCAGGATAGAATTTTGTTCTATTTTATAACAATTTCTCTGAGTTCCGGAAATTGAATTGCATCATCTATTCACAAATTCTACTTAAAGCTGGATTGAATTTTGCTTAATTTTTAATCAATTTCCATGAATAGCTGAAGTTGGGTTGCATCATCTTTCATAAATATATTCGAAGCAGGATTGAATTTTGTTCAATTTGAAATCAATCTCTGTGACTTATTGAAGGCGTTGTTGTTGTACTGTATTATTGTGGACATCTCTTGGTGTGAAGCTGTCTGATCACAGATGGTAGAGTCTCACTGTTGCTATTATTAGTGGGACATTAATTACTCTCATTATTATCCTATCCTGACAGTTTCAAAACTTGCCTTGACTACAGAAGCCCATTATGACCACAATGCCTGTGTTTTCTGAGAGTAAAGGTTGTTAAACTGAGCTGCCATAAGATTGTGCTCTCTATGAAATGTAGTATTTTTAGCCATCAAATCTCTTACGGTGAAATGACAGCTGTGCATCTAAAGCTTAATTCAAGCATTTGGAATATTCAAAAACAAAAGTATTTTGTTAAAAAAATCTGACCAGAAAAAAGGATCATGAATATATTAACATGGTTGTTTCGATATTGACTTAAAATTTTATTCTCAGAAAAAAGGAACAGATTTAAATTCAAATTTAAATTCTATTCTGTTTGGGCTATTTCTATTCAAGGATTTATTTATAAATTTGCTAAGTTTGAAATAGTTGTGCCTGTTGAGATAATTATAATTGGCCAGTTATTGAAAGAATTGTTCCTTTTATAAATGGAGAGTATTAGGAGAAACATAGAGATCTTGGAAGGATGAATTTGTGCTGTCAGCACTAAATTGTTAAGAAAACAAGACAGGAGAAAAAATGTCTTTTAATGAGGCACAAGCTGCGTTTCTTGGGTGAAAAGTTATCTTTAAGTTTTTTGCCAGATTTTCGAGCCATCTATTTGGGATTTATCAGTCCCGTGTCTGACCTAGGATATATGTGTGCTATCATCTACCAGTAAAACTCGGCATCAAAATTCAAGCTATTTATTTATAGACAGATATCCAAGGCTTTAAGTGTCAAGCTGTGTTTGTATGTTGTGGGGCAGTAGTAGGCTTCACATTGGATATCAATTAAGGCCGGCCCATAACGCTACTCCTCCGTCTCAAGGGGGGGATGCAGTAGCTACTTAGCCCCTGTAGTCAAACCCAGGCTAGCTTGCAGTGTTAAACTTTCTTTTTTTAAACTTAAGTTTATCCCGCTCTGTCTCTTCATGTAGCGATGTAGCAATGCCTCTTTCGTGACTTCTATATCTGGGGTGGAAGTACATGTAAAGCAAAATTATGATAGTGATTAACCAAGTTTGGTTGATATAAGCCGTAGTTATCAGCATTGTACAAGAATTTAGTTCAAGATGCCTGGAACAAGTTTAAACTTTTTTAACCGTATGGGTTTCGGTAAACTGAAGAGAAAACTCTCTCGGAAAGGCTCGAAGAAAAACAAGGAGGAGCCTCAACAAATGGACTACTTGAAAAGAGATTTAAACGAATGTATTTATCACGAGCCGAATTTACCCCAGGTGTATATTCCTAAGGGTACTCTGTACCAAGAGGTGAGATAATCCAGTTATTTTCCTGTTATGATTATTATGTAAGACTTAATCCCTGTCTCTGTTGGCGTAAGTGTTATTGACCATCAGACCATGTGATAAGCATGCACTTATATCATTGTCAGGCAAGGTCAGTTCAGGTCAGGTCACAATGGCAGACAGATTTATTTTATTTATGTTTAAACACGATAAGAGGCTGAGCTTATTTAATACACATTTGTTTGCTCTTGTCAAATTTGTAGCTACTAAGTGTTTCCTAATTTGAGATATAAATTTGTTCAACATGCTTAGCCCCCCTAAAGGGCAGTTCGCTTGAAGAGAAGCAATTTTGTCTTTACTTAGCACTGGAGGAAAATTAACTTTCCAACATTATTGAAATGTTTTACATCTTGGTTGTGTTAGTGTCAATTATTGTTGGAATACACCGCATCAAATAAGCGAAATACCTTCAGGCACAGCATAAAACACCAATCAATCAATCAATCAATCAACATGCCTAGAATCAAGGTAACAAATTACCACACTGATGATGTGGACTTTGTGTCAATTTTGTAAAAACAAAATGAATTGTAATAAGAAAAATAGATTTTTGAACCATGTGGAGTTTTCAATGGGTCCTGGGATGCCATTTATTTATTTTATTTAATACTAAATTCATCTTTTGTATGACGCCATATTCAACAATATTATAGCCCTCAGCTCTATTGAGTCAATATGGCTTTTTCTGTTGGAATTCATCTCCATGTTGGATGATGTAAATAAAACAATTGCAAATTATTGACATTCAAAATCTTGAGAAATGTTTGAGCTTATTGCTTCAGGTTAGGGTTAGGTTTATTATTCTGTGAAGGGTTAATTTCAGGGCAAGGGATTATTAACCCCATCTCAGAATAAAAAAATTCAATTTCATTCTTACGTGACAAAACATACATGTATTGCACTGCCCATTGAGTTCTTTGAGGACATGTTCTGGTTTTGAAACTCTAGCCTGATATTACAGACTTTACAGTATATTATGCGAAGGGACGTTTCCTTTTCCATGGTGCATAATACTATTACAAGTTTACAGGTCAATTGTCCCACACATACATATTCACACAGTATAATGTTTTAGCCTGTCATTATAACTGTATTTGACACACTTCTCTGTTTACCACACATATGGACCACTTTCAGTTGCCTTGTTATCTTGTAGAGTTAATTGAGTGGCACAGTCTATACCCATTTATTGTTCACACATGTGACATGTTTGACTCCCCTCAAAGTTTTTGGTCAGTTTTGTACATCCACCAATCCAGGGGACAAGCTTCCTGTTGCCTAGGTACTCTCAGAGCTAAGCTTATCTCTTTGTAGTACCTTTCGACCATCAGGTATATGAGCAAGTCACATGTTGTGGCTCCGGCAATCACAGGGGTGGTTTTTATGAGGTTTCCTCTCGGTTTTCCACCGTAATAAGGCTGTGTACAGTGTGAATTGGACAATCCATCATCATATAAGTGAAATACCCTTGAGTACAATGTTAAACACCAATCAAACAAACAAACAAACTTTGTAGTACCATAGTGTTTTTTGTGATTATCTTGTGTTTTTGTTTGTGGCCATGGTGTCCAACGGTGGTTCCTTTCATCCATGTGGCTGGCTCGCTGCCATATGAGTGAAATAACTTTAAAGTTAATTTCCTCCTTGAAAAGTCATGATTGGCCAATCATGATTTGTTCTTAAAGTTTTCATATTATGAGAGATTCCCCCCTCCCAACACACACACACCCCCAAAGTGTGAAACCATCTTCATTATTCATAATGCCCTGTAAGGGAGCGGGTGGGCCATGGCCTTGCAGACTACTCCCTCGGCTCCCTCGGTCGATCATAAGAGGCGAGAAAAGAGGTTGATTTCTGTTGCCCTGGTGTTTGCAGAGCTAAAGGGTAACAGGAAGCAGATTTGTTTGTGATGTTCTGTATTTGTGGCCGTCGTCATAGAAGTGAAATACCCTTGAGTACGAGGTTAAACACCAATCAAATAAACAAATCATTACTCATAATAAGTTGCTAGCTCTTTTCCTTTGTTTTGAATTATTTTGAAAAACTTCAACAATTTCACGAAAGGCCACCATTTTATCTTGGAAATCATCTGGAATGGAAACCTTACTTCTGTGTGAGCCATGCTTTGCTTCCAAGGTTCCTGCTGATCGTTCTATCCATTTCCAGGCATAAAGACGTTCTACCATTCCCTTAAACCTGTTTTAGAAGTTAAAGTCTTTGAACTCTGTACCAAAATTCTGACTCATAGCATCAGGGCTCCTAGAGCACCTCTCCTAAATCTATCCCACATTACTTAATTTGTTAATCTGTCTCTAAAAATACCCCGCCTTGTATTTCTGATGAATTAGATGATTCAGATGTAACTAGGTAAACACAGTAATTTCTCTACGGTTAGTTTTAATGGCGATTTGGTCTGGTATGATTATACATAGGGATTTAGAGTAGACTGTTCTGTAGGTATGTGTCTGCGATTTTGACAGGTAATTATGTGTCCAATTGAAGTGCTGACGATTATGTTTAAGTGTTATCAAGCTATATATTGTATCATTAATCACTTTTCAAACAATAGCCTGCCCCGCGGCCATGGCTACGTGGTTAGCGAGTACGCTTTCTAATCCTACTTCAATGTACTGTTCGCTCTATTTGGGTCTGGCTGTCAACCCACAGGTATATGAGCGAGTCACATGTTGTGTGGCTCCTACATTGCTGGGGGAGGGGGGGGGGGGGTGTACAAGGTTTCCTACTGGTTTTCCACCGTAATAACACCATAGGCCTCGGAGGTTAGCAAGATCCTATATGCGAATTTTACTTTCCCTCAA
>JARFOD010143889.1:0-12929 GCA_031763545.1 Mopalia muscosa | reverse complement strand
CTCGTCCTGTCTTTGTTTGTTGCCAGTGGTGTCGAGGGTGGTTTCCTTCACCCATTGGGCTGGCACGTCGTCATATAGGTGAAATACCCTTGAGTACGACGTTAAACCCCAATGAAACAAACATACAAAGGCTCATTCTCTTTTCATTGAAGAGTAAACTAAGAAGTCTTTAACTGCCGGTTTTGTGCTAATTAAACCGTCAGTAAAACCAATTTAATCACTATCATCAATCTAAAGCATAATCATCAGTGTTGATTATCAGAGGGGGCC
Source organism: Mopalia muscosa (assembly GCA_031763545.1). NCBI lineage: Eukaryota > Metazoa > Mollusca > Polyplacophora > Chitonida > Mopaliidae > Mopalia > Mopalia muscosa. Next base: position 12,659 of record JARFOD010143889.1, on the reverse strand, counting down.
AATGCTACCTGTCACAAAATTCAAGTCCCACGCATGACACTGAAGACCGTAGGGAATGAAGCAGTTAGTTGGAGGGAGCTATATGTTTCCTTGAGTCATTGTTTGTTGTTAGGGGTGTCGGGGATTGTTTCCTTCTCTCATTAGGCTTAAAAGTCGTCTTACAACCGAAAAACCCTTGAGTGTGACGTTAAAACTCAAATCAAAGAGAAAAAGGCGCACGTGAAACATGTGATCTCAAATCGGCCAATGGCATTTGACCCTAAAGTTATCTGTCGACCTCAAAATAATGGATTAAAATACACGTATTAAGGTTTCAAATAGTCGATTGCCAAATTCGATAAATGGGAGCAATATTTGTTGCCAGATTTGGCAAGCGAAGTAAAATAAGCCTGACGTATCTCGTAAAGAAATCGTTTCCAAAGTTCACATATGTTTGTTGCACTTTGCCTGGGTTGATAGGAAAGTTTGAATTGCGTAACCATTGTCTACTGACCTTTTTGTAACAGTTGCATTAAAACATCGCCTTTTGACGGGTTTATTTAATCAATCAGCCGGTAGAAATCCATGTAAATACCGGATTTAGTCGTGAGGTGAAGAGAACCGTTGACCTAATAATCAATCTTGTTTTGTAAAATTGATAGCCTTACATTTTATAAGAAAATTTTATATTAGAAAGTTAAGCATGGACACGACAATTTAAATTAATAGTGGATGGATTGTAAACGCTAATAGATTCATTTGAGGTATAGGAATGATTGACCGTCTACCATGCGGTATAGAATACTTGGGGTATTATCATTTAGGCAAGTGTCTTGTCTGATATATCAAATCCAGGTATAATTTTGTTTATCTATTTGATGCAAAGTTGTGTTGTCTTGTTTTCTGTTCCCTGCACTAAACACATCATAGCATTATATTCGTTATTTTGGGATAACACATTCTTAGTTTTGACAGATTTTACAGTATTTTCATTATTTATTTATTCATTGAACAGATTCTAGTTCAGAAAATTAGGCAGGTTGAAACCTGTCCTGGGTGACCTTTTAAGCCTGACCTAAGTGAACACAATTCGAGCAGACGGGGAACTACTTTGATATTAATCTAATTAAATTGGTTGTTATTCTATATCGCAAATGTACAATTATCTTTGTTTTAGTTGGCAGCTGTCTTTTATAGTTAAGATACATGCATTTCAGACCTTGTGCACATTTATATCTCATCAGGCCTGATTGTAACCATAACATTTTTGTTTAGAATGTACCAAGGACTGGTTTCATGATGGGAAGTACCATTGTCTCACTTAAGCAGACAGACAACTATCTCGTTTATCTTAACGTTATAAACAGAGCCACAAGCACATTATTTGAGATCTCATCATCCCTAATTATAGCATGAAATAACCACCTTTTATTTTTCATATATGTCCGTCTATGTACATATTAATCTTAGGTGGATGGTTAATGTTCTTAACAATAGTATATGAAAATCTCAATATAATAAGTATATATTTAGACATATTTTTCTCTGCTTTTTGTATGTTTTGGTAAAATTTTGTAAGCGTTTAAATTATTCCTTTTTAACATATCTGTTCTCGACGTGTAGTATATTACTAGTGTAACCCAATCCCAGAATTCATGTTATACCTTAGATCTATATTATAACTTAATAGACTAATGGCTTGTCATTTACATTTTACTTATCCTCTGTTATAAATACTTTGTTTTTTTATCTATAACTCAAGATCGTTTGAATGAGCCGAAATGTATAGTCTACATGACATGAAATCATTTGATGGAAATGTCACATTATTCTACACTCTTGGAAATAATGGTTGGTTGCGGGTTCTATAGAGAAGAGGATGATTCTATATGGAACCATTGCGACAAAAGCGGTTCTTTGATGTAAAATGAAAAGGATAATTACTTGGAACAGCTGCCGTTAGGGTTCCACCAGAACCATGACTGAAGAACCTTAAAGGGCTCCACCAGAACCATGACTGATGAACCTAAAAGGGTTCCACCAGAACCATGACTGAAGAACCTTAAAGGGTTCCACCAGAACCATGACTGAAGAACCATTAAGGGTTCCGCCAGAACCATGACTGAAGAACCTTACAGGGTTCCACCAGAACCATGACTGAAGAACCTTGAAGGGTTCCACCAGAGCCATGACTGAAGAACCTTAAAGGGTTCCACCAGAACCATGACTGAAGAACCTTAAAGGGTTCCACCAGAGCCATGACTGAAGAACCTTAAAGGGTTCCACCAGAGCCATGACTGAAGAACCTTAAAGGGTTCCATTACAGCCATATTTTTTCTACGAGAGTACGTCATAAAATCTCGTACTATAATTTTAGGCCTATATAGTTCCACAATACCAGATGTAATTGAACATATATTTCTGTCTTACGGCATTTTATGAAAGCGGTACATGGCTTGTGTATTCACAAGGTAAGCATGTGGATAAACAGGTTTCCGAAATCAAAGTTTGTTTCTCCCTTTGCAATAATAATATTGAAAACCATCAGAAAAGAAATATTGCAGGTAGGCTAAATACTGGTCGTTGTTTTTGGTGTATATAACAAAAATGAAGAGACACCAGATATAAGTTTTGAGAGGCCGGTGATAGCAGCGGATCAATGTCCAACTTTCACCACGGGTTGAGACAGGCGGGATGTAGGGCTGAGACAGAGGAATTAGATCTATAGATTGTGCTAGGTCAAAACCAGCCCGAAACCCGAAAACAAACTATAGCCATCAACTTAACTTTACGAAATGGGGAATGAATGAATTAAGAACTACGACATAAAGCTAGACTGTTAACTTACCCTGGCAGCGTAGTGCATGACAGATGAGTAGTCATATGGGATATCTTCCGTATCAAAGAATTCCCATCCGTTAGCGAAGAAATTCGCTTCAAATCCGGCCCACACATTGCTGAAATTAATCCGGACGTAGCGGTTTCTGTCAGGACGGGACTGCTCGTGGGATAGCCCGAGGGCGTGACCAATCTCGTGGGCAACAATTCCCAGCTGAAAAGGAGATAACGTTGGTTATGTGTTAGTTACGCAAGATTCGTTTGTTTGTTTGTTTGATTGTGTTTTAACGTCGTACTCTAGGGTATTTCACTTATATGACGACGGAATGTTCACTTCACACTCCTCCATATCAAATCAAGGTGGAAAATCGATGGACACAGATAGACTGTGTCAAGTGAACAATTACACAAGAGACATGTTTTCATTTACAGACCACATGCGGCAAGGGGGAGCTTGTAGCCCTGGTTTTCTCAGATAGCTATGAAAAACAAGGACCCAATGTGTTTTTGACAAATTGTTTATAGTATTGATTAAGTGATTCCAAAAGAATAAACGGACGAGCAAATGCCTCCCGCCAGCATTGGTGGTCAGAATAAATAAAATGGACACTACAATACATCTGTGGAGGTATGTACTCACAGTCTTGTAATTGATTGGTTGATTGACCGATCGAATCATTGGCTGTTTCATCGATTGATTTATTGATGGATGTATTGGTGTTTTACCTAAGGGCATTTCAGTAATATGACAGCTGTATATCCAACAATAATTAACACTTACAAAAACCAAGATGTGGAGAGTTTCCATTATATTGTAAAGTTAATTTTCTTCCAGTGCTAACTAAAGACAGTTCTGCTACTCTTCAAACAAACTGCCCAATAGCCAGAGAGCCATCGTCTTGTTCAAGAATCGTGTAAAAATTGATGCGCGAGCAGTAAACCAATAAAATGAAATTTCGAGCCATTTAAAGTTAAACAGGAACTTATCTTACCCTCGTGCACCCATTGCCAATAGATACTGGTTGCCCCTTCGGATCCTTGCCGATATATGAGTAACACCTTGACAAATCAAGACAAAATTCATTTAAATCCCGTCATTTAAGAAGCCGGTTGTTTCTAAGAAAAGTGTAGGAAAAAGCACACGAAGTGTAATTCTGAAAAACTTTATCTTCATTTTGACTCAATATTTCAGCATTTATTGTGCTATCATAAGGAGATCAATGAGAGCAAAATAAATACTGAAATATTGAATCAAAATTATTGATGGATTCATTGGTGTTTAACGCCACACTTAAGTTAATTTTCTCAAGTGCTTAGTAAAGACAGCAATGCTACTCTCCAAACAAATTACCCTTAGCCAGAGGACCGAGTTTAAACGAAGTTAACGTTTACTCGGAATGACAAAACTGTGCAATACACGATATTTGATACGAGTAAAACACATTCAATACAGATACATGGTGGCGTACGTTTTGCTAATGACGCGAACGTATAAATCGTTAGAAATTTTTAATGTACGAAGCCTGTTAGTGTTTTCGCTTCTATCTTCTCTTAAAAACCAGTTAGCTATCTGTTCGTGAGTAAATAAGTCATACTTTTTGCTTTATTTTTTTATCATTATTAAGAGATAATTTTTACTTATTAGAAGTTTGTATCTCATATGTCTTTATAGATATATTTAATTAATATTTTTGCAATAATTTAATATTAATGTTTACAACCCTCAGCCTCTCAAAATTCATATTCGCAAACAATAAAAGGTAAATATTGCAATTATGCCTGATGCTATAAATTCGATTATTATTTTGTTCCATATTAATTTTTTAAATTGTAATTTCCTGTTTCATTTGTTTCATCTTATATTTGACCATATTTAAATCACTTAATGCCTCAATCAAATTTAATTCTTGATAATTGATGATTTTTTAAAAAAATATTAACACTATTTTGTTATAGATTTTATAAACGTATTTATTCCTACCCTCTAGCTTTGATGAACCGGAGATGAGGAAATGTTCTGCGACCAGGAATTTCGGGGAATGTGATGCAGGTTTGTTGGGCCCAGTGATCAATACCTTCCCGGATAGACAACTTGTCCGCATCAGCTAAAACAAATAAAATGACATATGTATAGATATATATAAGCATTAGAAAAAACAATTTTTTTAATATATTTGTCTGAATGTGGCGTAAAACACAACTCAATTCTTCAGTTAACAGTCAATCAAACGATCAATCACTCCTGCAGCTATTCGTTCCAAAACTCACTGTTGGACATATAAGTGAAACGCCCTTTTGCATGAAGATCGATCAATCGATCAGCCAATCAATCAACCAATCAATCAATTAATCAAGCAAGCAAGGAAGCAATCAATCAATCGTTCAATCAACCAACCTATCAATCAACCTATCAATCAACCAATCAATCAAGCAATGAATGAATGAATGAATAAACCAATAAACCAACAAATCAATCAAAAGTTTTAAAAGTGACTTACTGAAGGGATAACTTGGATCGATATACCAGGGTACTTTAGCGTCCGTCCAGAAGTACTTTTTGTCTGAGATCACCTTCCGTTTCACAATAGAATGTTCCTTGCTACGCGGTTTGCCCAGTAGAGCGAAATCCGGGTTCGATTCTGTGGGACGAAGTGTCCTCTGTTTGCGGCGAGGGTTTGGGTCGTAATCCACAGCCGCGTCCACCGTATTTTTGGTTAACACAATATCACCTTGGTACAATTGTAGTGTCTCCACATCAAAGGTGTTCTGTTGAGAAAGTAAACTAATTTAATACACTAGTTCCAGCGCGAATGTTTTTATATTTTATAAACATTACAAACTCCGTATTTCTTAACGTACACTGTATTTGATGACACAGACACAGAAAAATGCAATCGTTTGAAATAAAATAACACGTGAGTAAACCCTCGCATAATGCATTCGTTTGAAAAAGAATAACGCGTGAGTAAATTCACCGATAAGGCATTCGTTTAAAATAGAATGACGCGTGAGCAAACTATTGCATAATGCATTCGTTTGAAATAAAATAACGCTCTCGCATAATGTATTTGTTTAAAATAAAATAACGTGTGAGTAAACTCTCGCATAATGCCTTCGTTTTAAATAAAATAACGCGTGAGTAAACTCTCGCATAATGCATTCGTTTTAAATAAAATAACGTGTAAGTAAACTCTCGCATAATGCATTCGTTTGGAATAAAATAACAGTGAGTAAACTCTCCCATAATGCATTTGTTTGAAATTAAATAACACGTTAGTAAAATCTCGCATAATGCATTCGTTTCAAATAACTTAACAGGTGGGTAAGCTCTTACACAATGCATTCTTTTGAAATAAAATAACGAGTGATGCATTCGTTTGAAATAAATTAACGCGGGAGTAAACTGTCACATAGTGCATTGGTTTGAAATAAAAAAAACGCGTGAGTCACTCTCGCATAATACATTCGTTTGAAATGAAATAACGCGTGAGTAAACTCTCACGTAATGAATTCTTTTTAAATAAAATAACGCGTGGGTTAACTCTCGCGTAATGTATTCGTTTAAAATAAAATAACAAGTAAGTAAACTCTTGCATACTGCATTGGTTTGAAATAAATTAACGCGTGAGTAAACTTTCACATAATGCATTCGTTTGAAATAAAATAACGGGTGAGTAAACTGTTACATACTGCGTTGATTTGAAATATAATAACGCGTGAGTAAACTGTTACATAATGCATTCGTTTGAAATAAAATAACTCGTAAGTAATCTCTTCCATACTGCAATCGTTTAAAATAAAATAACGGGTGAGTAAACTGTTACATACTGCGTTGATTTGAAATAAAATAACGCGTGAGTAAACTGTTACATAATGCATTCGTTTGAAATAAAATAACGCCTAAGTAATCTCTTCCATAATACATTCGTTTGAAATAAAATCCCCCGTTCGTTTATTTGATATATTGGGATTTACAGTTATTTGGTAGGGCTTTAGTCTTTTAAAAGCGAAATCAATGTCCGTCACTTGAAAACATTTCACTACCATTGAACAGTGACAATTATCCCTCTAATATACAAAATCCCTCGTATCTATGGTGATTTTGATAAATTAATACCAAATAAAAAGCGGAAATTTACATTCTGACTGCAATACACAAGTTATCCTGTATAAAGCTTACAAACTGTGTAATCGCCTACATCTGATTTGATGTAGCGCTTAAATCTTTAATTAAAGTGGCCTACTGGCTTAATACAGGTTTAAATTCTCCATCGAATAAATTTATATCCTTTATAGGGTAAACATTCCTTAAACTGAAAGCTAATGGATTTCTGTTAAAATTTCAAGTCTACAGTCAAGCATTGGCAAAGAGAAAAATGGTGTGTTGGTTACAGATACTTAAGCCGTATTTTCGTATTTTTAACAATGCGCGATTCCAAGTCTCTTTTGGCACATAAAACGAGCCAGAAAGGTGAGTATATCAAATGTTACTTGACAGTACATCTTGAAAACATAATAACCAGTAAGTCTAAAAACTTGAAATGACACCGTTATGAGCACTCTAACTAATAAATAAGGCTAAATTGAATCATAGACTATTAAAGACACAGAACTCTGTATCTAGGTCTCATGGAGTGACGTCGCCTATAACACAGCGAAAGATGACACAAGCTTGATAAACCAGTTCTTCACTCACCACACTTCTTCCGATACTGGCTGCCAGTTCCTGAGTTAATTTAGCTACCTTGCACCAGACGTCCACCTGATCCTGGAACGATTGGTCATAAAGGACAGGGGCAATGGCTTCCTGAGAAAGAAAAAAAAAAACATGCACCGTTTTTTTCTTTTAGAAGTATTTTATTTCACGAAATTCGTATATATATCTAATATAAATCAAATATGACGACGTGATAGTCCAACGAATGAAGGGCACCACAGTTGACGACACAGGCAACAAACGATACCAAGAACATTCTTAAATATAATCGATTTTACTTCCTACGTCGAGACTTTGACTTTAATATACATCCGGGCCATCTTGTTTTGCACTTCTTTTGTTTGCTGGTTTGTGGCATACATCGCCCCAAATATTGGCGAAAATTAATGCGTGATTGCCTGGCATAACATTCTCCCGAGAATACGATTGTACAGAGAAGGAACAATCACAACCCACTATGTAAAGTTCTCGCCAAAGATCGCCTTCATGGTGTCACTTTTTATCCCAGAAGCAAGACAAGGCTAAAGGAAGTTGACTCCATCAACCCAATAATTCCAATCTGAATAAACTTAAACCTGAATTAGTTTTCCCGTGTGGCTTTGTTGTATTTAGATCTTACATCATTTGATTTAAACCGTTGCCGTCTTAACTCCATGCCTGGATCGCTTAGTCATTACCAGGACCATTTTGACTGTAGTGATATTCGCTAAAATGGCGTATATTGTGCGATTGCATGAAGCTAGGCAAATAACAGCTGTATAAATACACCGGGACTATGCTATGCTTACAATCAGCTTTAGATCATTGCATTGCCTTTTTTAAAGATACTAACAAATTTATTCCTTCATAAATCAAAACATTGCTAAATTTTATGTTGATCTACATAAAATATTTTCGAATTTTTTAACAGCTGCACTTTTTTTTCCAAAACTCTGACTTAAAGTAGATCTCCACCTCGTGACTGCTTTATCACGAAGCTAGACGGGTTTTGACGGTAAGAACATGTATAAAACTGTGCGACGGTGCTCTTCCTATAACACATTATAGAGGAAATAACTCATTAAAATGTCTATGATAGCAGCTAATACTTTTTAGGACCAGCCCCTTACGACCGAAGTTAAATGCGAGCACTAGCTACGATTTTGAATTTTTTACACACATGGTTGCAACACCCAATATGATATTTGCTCATAATCATTCTAGACTTTAAAACTGTTATGTTTTGCAATAAAAGATATTATAAACTTTTCACAACGAACAGTGATTATTAAAAAAAATAATTCTAGTAGATTTTTAAAGACATAAATTTACTTACCGCCTCTGACTGACTCAGTCGCAAATCTTGAGCATTAATCTGTTTGTCTCCTAGCTTAATGATTATACCACCCGGGCACGTGGTGCTGAAATCGAATGTTTGCCGCATTAAAGTGGCGGCGACTTCCCGCCGGACCCTGTCGCTTCTATCATCCAGAGGCATTGCACTGACGCAAAATATGGCGACCAGGAAAGTTCCCCAAAACACCATTTTATTATCCGCTGTCATTATGAGGTATGTAAATTTAAATAAATTATTTTAAATCGTCAAACAGCTTGAGTTCTGCTGTCCACGAGAAATCAAGCCGGTTTATATGTCACAAGATCCACCATGGAATTCCAAGGAACGGTTTTCGGCACTTTATCTTACCCACATATACCAACACTGTAATATATTGGTACAAAAGACAAAAAAATTAGGCCGCTATTCGTAAAACCGCCCTAATTGAACACGACACTACATTAAGTGACAATTAATGATTTTTCTCTTTTTATAGCCCTCGTTAGTTTCCGCTCGAGACTGGTGCGATACGCTCGAGCGAATCTTAACATCTCTGCTTGGTAGAGCTTTTGGCACGTTCACGTCATGTCACCTGACACTGTTACCGCGAATCATTTCGATATAACGAATTATTTTAATTTTTTAACTAAAAAAAACCCCAGTAATTTAACATGCAAATGCAGCTTAATAGCATTAATTTTTTAAATGTTGTTTATTTACTATGGATGAAGGCCGATTCCCATGTATTTTAAATTACGTGAACAGTGCAATTCGCCTACTGTTCTTGTCTGTCACATCAACAACATTAATGAAGATTGATCGACAGCGCACGTGATCGTTATCAATATGAGAACATATGTAAGAAAATATCGGATTAGGGTGTTGTTTTATAGTTTTGCGTTAGGTTTATTCTTTGTTTTTTCGACACTCAAAAATCAGCTTAAATTTAAGTTTCGTTGATAAGTAAGGTTTAAACTGATCTTTAAACTGGGGTTTGCTATTTAGTTTCGAGTAAAGTTTAAGCTCCGAGTCTGTTCATTGTTTAGGGTGAGCCTTAAGTGTTGATTTTATCATAATATAACGTTAAAGTATATGTTCATGCAATGCTGTAAGCCAGGTAGCCTTTGTTAAAACACTGTTTTGAGTTTGCTTTAAGTTTTGACTTTGTTCAAGAGATTAGGGTAAGGTTTAAGTTGGGGTTTTTGTTCAAAGCTGTTTTTGTTTGTTTAGGCTTTACTTCTTGTTGGGTTAAGGTTAGGCTAAATGTGAAGGCTCGTTGACAGGTCTAAGTTTTGTACTTGAATCAGAGTTAGTTAGATTTAGGGTTTTAAAAATAATTTTGGGTAGGCTATGATTAAAGTTTGGATTGTGTCAATAGTTTATGCCAAGATTTACACTCTGGTTTCATTTATAGCTGGGGTAAGATTTAAGTTTTGTTTAATTTTTAGCTGCACCATAAGTTTGGATGACGTTTAGATTATGTTTGTTAGGGCTGAGTTAGTGTTTCGATCAGATTTTAGGTTCGCTTTAAGTTTAGTTTGTGTCATAGATTAGGGTTTAAGTTTGGATTCTGTTAATGGTTTTTGGTTAGATTTAAGCTGGAGGTAAGTTCATCCTTTGGGGTTTAGGTAAAGGTTTAAGTTCATCCTTTGGGGTTTAGGTAAAGGGTTAAGTTCATCCTTTGGGGTTACGGTAAAGGTTTAAGTTCATCCTTTGGGGTTTAGGTAAAGGGTTAAATTCATCCTTTGGGGTTACGGTAAAGGTTTAAGTTCATCCTTTGGGGTTTAGGTAAAGGTTTAAGTTCATCCTTTGGGGTTTAGGTAAAGGTTTAAATTCATCCTTTGGGGTTAAGGTAAAGGTTTAAGTTCATCCTTTGGGGGTTAAGGTAAACGTTTAAGTTCATCCTTTGGGGGTTAAGGTAAAGGTTTAAATTCATCCTTTGGGGTTAAGGTAAAGGTTTAAGTTCATCCTTTGGGGGTTAAGGTAAAGGTTTAAGTTCATCCTTTGGGGTTAAGGTAAAGGTTTAAGTTCATCCTTTGGGGTTAAGGTAAAGGTTTAAGTTCATCCTTTCGGTTAGGGTAAAGGGTTAAGTTCATCCTTTCGGTTAGGGTAAAGGGTTAAGTTCATCCTTTCGGTTAGGGTAAAGGTTAAATTTGTGTTAACAGTTTGGGATTATGTTAAAGTTTATCGGTTTATTCATAGTTTACGTTATAGGCTTATTCTCTGGTTTTGTTTATAGTTGAGCCTTAGGGTAAAATAAGAGGTTACCTCATAAGTGGGATTATGTCATATATCCTTTTAGAAACCAACCTGACCTGTGCATATGAACATACATCAAAATTCAACCCCATTTTTTTAGCTACGTTTAGGGGTTTTTTTTTTTAATGTGCGTGTAGCGCTAACAGGAACTTTGGCAAAGTAAAGCAGAAAAACTGCACCGCAATGCAGATTAAACGCTATGTGGTGTTTTTCTTCTAAATTCCAATTTGTTTTTATCTAGACAAAAAATATCTGACGACGTCACATCTCTCGTTCACTCTACTTTGTCTTTTGAGACATTTTTGTTTAACACAAATGAATTGATTGTTTGTTTGTTTGTTTGATTGGTGTTTAACGTCGTACTCAAGGGTATTTCACTTATATGACCGTTACCCTTTAGCTCTGCGAACACCAGGGCAAAAGAAAGCAGCCTCTTTTCTCGCCTCTTACGATCGACTGAGGAAGCCGAGGGAGTATTCTGCAGGGCCATGGCCCACCGGCTCCATCACGGGGCTAGACGTTAGAAACTGCCAATAAATAATAACATAACATCAAATGACAATCAGCTAGGTAAATAGGCCACAACACATGTGCTTGAGGTTGTTCCTTAGCTTAAGATTTGTTTGTTTGTTTGATCGGGGCTTAACGTTGTACTCAAGGGTATTTCGTTTTTATGACGACAGATTGTTGGAACCACAACTTGTGACTCACTCATATATCTGAGGGTCGACGGACGGACTTGATCCTGTGAACTGTACAGCAGCAGGCCTCCTTAGCTTAAGATGATTTAGACAGCAGGAACCTATATGATCTTCAGTCGATCTGTGTCCAACACTCGCACAAATCTAGGCAAAACCCTGATAGAGTTTGCTGTTCAAGAAATTCACCTGTTATCATAATGACTAACCTTGAATAATTGATGAGCTTGTTCAATCATCATCGAAACGCATAAAGCTGTTCTTTTAGATGCTGTGTGCAACTCTGTCGGGGTTAGCTGTTAACAGATCATACCAATTTAAATAGAACTAAATACAACTTGTACCTGTTATGGAAACATTGGCAATATTTCAGACTATTATTATTTTTTTTAAACATAACATCAACAACTTTGCCCTGACCAAAATAATTGCAATTCAAACAGACAAAAATGTCCTTCTAGAACCCATAATCAGACGTCTTCAAATCATAGTCAGATGACTTCAAAGCAGAGATTGCAAAAAAAAAATGTTTGGTTAGGGCTTAACATTGTACTTGAGGTTAAATCACTCATGTGACATGATAGCACACCACCTAAAGAAATAGCAAATCAACCTTGACTTCCCTTGCAGAGTGAGTGATTGGTGTTTTACTCCATGCATATTTCATTTATATGAAATCCTGCATTCCAACAGTAATTGACACTAGCACATCCATAAAATGTGAGGTGTCTTGATCAATATTCTTCCAGTGCTATGAAAAGACAGCATTGCTACTCTCCAAGCAAATTTAAGAATTAAACGAGACCTACCTGGTTGAAGTTTGAGATGTAATTCCACCGAGTCATCTTAGTAC
>JARFOD010143878.1:0-12929 GCA_031763545.1 Mopalia muscosa | reverse complement strand
GAAACTACTAGAAAAAATGGAAGTAAACAAGCAGAGACAAACAGTGAAAAGTAGGCCACTATAGCTTTCTAGAAAATCCAGTACGAAAACAAGTCATTGACCTGTGCCGACATATTGCAACATTGTATCTCTATAAGATACATTAATCCATTCATAGCCTAGGACTTAAAATCACATCCCGAAATTCACTGTGTAATGCTCTCCATTCAACCGAGCTCCACAATACAGTTTATTATTTAATAAACATGGATTATGACAGTGGAATCAAACATAATTTACTAATATGATACAACAGAAAGGAAAAACACATAAATGATAGGCCTACCTTTGTAGCTATATATGTTACAGCTCCAACCTGCCCAATCTCGGCCACTAGGCTAGAGTCGTTGATTATGTTACCACCAGATCTCCGTAAATGAGGCCACGAATACTACAACAGAACAAAACTATTTTTACATTGTCTGAAATTATACCATTCAGTGCAGGCAATCTAAATTAATTAGACTCTGATTTGTCCTGGTGCCAACTGCAAAAGGGGAACAGGAAGCCGGTCCGTTTGTGATGTTTGTAATTTTAGTGACAGTGGTGTAGAGGGTGGATTGCTTTCCACTTCACCAATTGGGCTGGCAACCGTCATTTAAGTGACACATTCATTAGTACAGCGTTAAATTCCAATCAAACAAACAAACCAACAAACAAACACTGACTCAAACCATGAATATTGTTAAGAGGCATGCCTTTCTTCCGTTTCTATGAAAGCTTGATTGATTCCTTCAATCTCTGTAGATTTATTATTACCGCAGCAGCTATGGAATCTGTGTTACTCAATGAGTAACCTCCATAGTTATGCCTCCATAGATTTAAAGTTGGTGAAGACGAAATTATAATTTTTAAACTTATTGCAAATTCAATTTTCATTGACAGAAAAAAAAGTTTGGTGATTTGTTTCTTAAAATGTTATGAATGTAAAACCAAATGATTTACTCTATATGGTCAACTTTCTCTAGTACTCCAGAAAAGTGCATCATTTGTTCGAAATTCAGCTTGGAAAAATCTGATATTTCATCCCGTCCAAAAATATATTTTCGGAATCAGTGAGTGTAGGGTATTTGTCCTGCCTTGCAGTGGCGTGGAGGGTAATTTATTTTACTCATAGAACTGGAAAGCTGTCGTATGAGTGAAATAAGTGAAATACTTACCGGGTTGAAATTCCAATCAAACAAAAACAGCAAACTAAGACTTTAAAATGAGAGAAATTGAAAGTCTCTACAGTGAACAGTTATCGAGATATAAGCTTCTGCTATGGCATGAGATGGGTTAAGAAAATGGTTAACAATCATGTACACATTTAATATCCCATCTGGTGGTCATTGGTTGTAATAGGAATACCGCGTAGTATTCAGGTGTAATACAGAATTACTGGACGGCCGTCATCGATCACCGGAACATGACACCTTAATGTAAAAGTTGGGGGCTTAGCCCGCTGTGATTAGCCCATTTCGTACTATTTGTAATAAGATTTTGGAATTACCACAGCACTGAATGTTAACCTTTGACTTTAGGTGATGAAAGTTTTTTCTGAGTCTTGGAACAACATTTTAACTTACTTTTGCGAACAGGAAGTAACTGACCACGTTTAAATCAAACAGCCGCCTGAACTCATCAGCTGAGAAGTCATCAATGGGTTTATGAGGTGGATCTGTAACATAGAATCGTATAACCCTCCAGTATTACATATTTGATGTCATTACAATCAAGACAATTACGTGATGGTCGGATTCAGCTTAGTGTCATTAAACGTTCCACAATTGAGCAGTGTAAACAAAAAGTAGTAGCTTGTAAACAATATGGTTTATCGTACACAAATAGGCCCTATAGTATACCCAACAGAACATCTTAATCCTCAATTTATCTATAGTCAAAATTCATTCAGTTCATCTTGTGGTCGTCGTATTTCTTGTGGTCGTCGTTTTAAATTGAATGTAGACTGGAATGGATTGGTTGATTGATTGATTGATTGGTGTTTTACGCCACATTCTGCAGTAATAGTTTAAATTTAGATCTAAAAATTGTAAACATTCTATTCAAATTTGGATCTAAAGATTGTAAATATTCTGTTTAAAACTACGTTTATTAGAGTTATTTACAATGAATCATAACAATCAAATTTTATGATACACACCGATCCATTTAAGGAACTTACTGACAACATCGCCAGCAATGTTGTCAAAGAAGTCCTTCATAGAGACTGTGTAGAACTGCTGCCTAACAGTGACAAAGTCCACCCAGTCTACCAATATGTGTTTGATGTCGTACACACAGTCCCAAACCTCGCATTTTGGTTCTGATTTATCATTATCAAGAAGGTGCTTTTTTGTGAGGTGACTGTGGCCTATACGAAATCGCGTTAGAACAACTGGTCTTTTCTGGACATTCCATGGGACCAATAGCAGGATGTATGTCGAGAAGTTTATTCCCGACTTTTCCATCCCATACATGCTGCCAAAGATTTAAAATGTATTTGGAAATTTTGGGCTTTAGATTTTTATAATTAATTTTTTTATTGGGAAATGGGCTTGTTGAGGGCTTTTTTTACTTCCCTATCGACAACTGTGTTGCCATGGATACCCAGATGACTGGGTATCCAGCAGAAGAGGACTTCTATACTTTTATATTGATTAAGGATCTGCAGGATTGCTGGCTGCTCGACCTTAAAGCTATCGATAGCTAAAAGGCAAGACAGCGAATCGCTGCAGATACCGGCTCTCTGAAGATGGTGTTTGGAGATTAGGTCTAGAGCCAGTGAAATAAACTTGGCGTTAGCAGAGAAGATGGACGAAGCCGAAGGAAGACGTATAGGGAACCAACACTATGATGCTGCAACCAAAAGGCTGCAGCTGCGACCCTGTATTCAGTCTTCGATCCATCGGTGTAGATAAAGGAGTGGTTCTCATAACCATTATCTCATAACCCTTATCAAAAAAAATCTCTGCTGAAAAAGAAGCGGACATGTTTCCAACCTCTTTTGAGCTCGAAGTTCAAAGAAAAGTCTAGGTCTTGGAAACAGCCAAGGCGCAGACGGAAAATAAACAGGTGCTAATCGTGCAATGTCTTCTAAAATTATTCCAGCATTTGCTAGATGTGGTCTCATGCGCAACCCAAATGAAGAAATTTACATAGGACTGCGATCAAACCAATCTGCAAATGCTGGATCAAAAACACAGTTGTAAGCAGGGTTACCAGGGTAAGCTTTTAATTTTGTAGCATATTGGAGACAAAGTTTTATCCTTCGATGGTATAAGGATGGCTCATTTGCTTCGACTCTGAATGGGTGATGTGCGGAACGCCCAAAGACAGCCGGAGACCCTGATGATGGACTAGGTCCAGCATTTTAACGTAGCTGTCACGCTGAGCCATAGACTACGCAACCATAGTCTAGTTTGGAGCGAAGCAGAGATCTATATAAATTTAATAATACAGGTCGGTCGGCACCCCAATCGGTGCTTGACACGACCTTAATTATGTCGAGAGCTGTTGTACATTTAATTTTTAGAGCTTCAATATGGGAGATAAACGACAGCTTGCTGTCAAATGTCAGCCCTAAAAACTTGGCCTCCTTCACTATCTTGATGGGTGTTCCATACATTTTTAGTTCTGGATGTAATTTCTTTTTGTTGCAGAAATGCATCCCGACGGTCTTTGCAACGGAAAGTTTAAAACAATTTTCTGTAGCCCATTTCTCAATCTTATTTAGACTCGTTCTATATTATTTATATTTTTAGCTCTGTAGCAGATAAGTAGATCATCTACATACAGAGAGCCATCAACACCCTGGTTGAGAACTCCAGCTAAGCTATTGATCTTTATACTAAATAGAGTAGGTGATAGGTGATTTTAAGGAGTACGTTATTAAAGTTTATCTCAAACTACTTACGTTGACCTGCGTTGTTTATCAAACAATCAATTTGTCCATATTTTTCTACTGTCTTTTCCACTACATTCTGAAACACAAAATTTAAAACAAAAATATATAGCCATAGGACTGATAATGTGTTCACGATTTTATTGCTTGGAGCACATCTATTTTATTGTCGGCACTAGTAGGTCATGCAATACTGTCTCATATCATAAAGGGCTTTCTAACTTATTCCTAAATCAATGAATGAATTACCTTTATTTGCTCTTCCTTCGTGACGTCACATGAGATGAAGAAAGCCGAACCAGGACCAACTGCGTTAATCTCATCCTCTGTCCGTTTTCCCTCTTCCACTAAACACCAAAATAAATAGTGTTATAGTTTAATTTTATGGACATCGAAATCAAGACAAAATATTTTACTTTGTTACCTATGGTAATACTCTCATACAATCTACAGTCTGGGGTAGCCCTATTGATTCTAATATGATCAGGCGGGTCGCTGAGTCTATGGGTCAAAAACAAACCCCCACACTCAAAAGTGGACAACAGTGCATCAGGTAACGGTCACTGCAGTTGTACAATTATTACCACGGACAGGTCGCACTATTCTGTTGAAATAATTCTTTAGATCTATAGGTCCCATTATTCAGTGAAATCAATTCTTCCGACAGGTCAAACTATTCATATTAATATCATGTTAACATACGTCAATAACGTTAGATTCTCTATATTCAAGTAATAAAGATATTTTGGTGTACAAATGTTGGAGGTGTGACCCCATATAGGAATTTAAATACTTAAAGTTCTCACGGAATTTCTGGGCACACTTAAAAGTCTGTACCTTTCGTTTGAAATAAAAAAAGAATCCAGGGCTAAGTTTATCAATATCAATATCATTATTACTAATGGGTCATATTTATAAGTATAGGAAGATGCTGGTATATTTGACAAATGGTGTACACTATGATATCTAACACTGGCTAAATAAGCAAGAACGTAAGATTTCTAAGCATATTTAAACAGGGATCAAGTATAAAACATTTTAAACTCACCTCCCCGTGCACAAAACACCACCTTAGCGCCATTCTCCACTGTTAACATGTACAAAATCGAATTAAGATATACATCTTATATTTATTATAAATGATAATCAAGAAAAATGCATAAACTGGATATAATATAGTACACTTAAACCCGGGGATTCAGAAAGTTACTTACGTAATTCATAAAGTTAAGTGTAGACAAAAATTTCCATAGACAAAAACTGAGATCAATGTAACATAATTGAGTTGACATTTAAGTTGACATTTAAGTCTTTCATTTAAGACCATACAAGTTTAAGAAAATCAGTGGTGTCTATGCATTTAAAACTTAGATAAATACCTAAGTAGGTTTATGACTACAAGGCCTACAGAGTAAATGAAGTAAAAATGAATCATTTAAATCACACCCTTACGTTGGTATTTAAAAACAAATGACAGGTTTAAAGAAACACAGAATGGGATACGCAAGGATATATGGTGGTTGATATCGACTACCAGCGAAATATTTACTATCCAAAAGCCATTTTGTTTTCTTAGTCAAGAGGTTTGTTTTCTTTTCGCATTTGCTGACTACAATACGCAACGTCTAAACATAAGCAGATATAATATCGCACCCTATGGACAGATTGTCATAAACTTTGAACTTTTTGATCTGCATATTATTTCCTTAGAGTAGGCTGTGAATGTATCTGTATATGGGTCACCTACTGATCATTCTACATTAATATCAATTATACACTGTACCGATTGTAGGCCTGTGTCGCGGCCAGGTCAAATATTTCCCGATCAGTAAAACTGACCATCAAGTAACAAAGCCGGATGTACAGTTCTTAGCTGAAAAGACCGCTAAAAATCGTAGCAAAGCTAGATGTGTGTGAAACTGGGCTATTTTGAGGGACAGAGGCCTATAAATAAGACTTGATTCGGTTGTGTTGGGCTGTTTTCGGATGGTGGGAGGCATTCGATTAAAACTGGAAGCTGACTTACCTCCATGCCTTAGGTACAGCCCCTTGGTCATAAACCGCGACCATTTTGAATGTAATGATATTCGATAAAATGGTGTAAATGGTTCGATCATAGCCAGACACGTTACAGCTGTATAAATACACTGGGACTATCGGCTGCGGATGTCATCGGCTCTACATTTTGTTTTCATGACACCCCTTTCTGTTTACAACAGGTTGTAGATGAAAAGGAAGTTGTATTTAATTTCTATTTAAGCAACAAAGTCTGTTGGGTATTAGTGCTATTTATTTACGCCACTTTATTAGGTGCAAGTTTTCCTACAGTTAACATTGCACGTTTCCGTGAAATATCATTGCCGTCTTTCACTTGCGTGCGAAAACGGAAAGAGCCGAGTGATGTTCCGACATAAGAACACCCATTTTGTAACCATCAAGTACCATCTAGCTTTTCAATACAGACTGGGAACTTTGGGATAAACCCGCACTATTTCGGTCTAGACAGGAAGTGACGACGGTGCTCTCCCTTTACAATAAGCCAAAGGTGCATTAACATTTGAAAATTCGTTATGTAGATCAACATAACATTGAAAATGTAAAAATGGTTAAACTTGTTAGCATGTTTATAATTTGTAAGTTTGTTTGATTTGGGTGACTGGTATCTTTAAAAGGGCAATTGGCTTGATGTACAGCTCAATGACATCAAAGCATATCCCCGGTGTGTTTATACAGTTGTAATTTGGTTTGCTACGAACGCACAAAATACGCTGAATTAACTGATATCACTACATGTAAACATTCTAAATGGCATTAGGTTTATGACCAAGCCGGCTGTACGTAATGCAAGGAGGTAAGACAGCGACGGTTTTAATCAGATGGAGGACACCGTATCGGAACATCCTTCGACACTTTCCGTACCGGTACAATTATCTCTGAGGTGAAAGGAAGCAATAATATTACACCAAAACGGACGATGCTAACCACCGAATGTTTTGTGCTAATGAGTGGAAATTTACCAAAGTACTCCGCGAATTGGTATTAAAACTAAAACACATCAAACAAGCCCGTTTCTCGGGTAAAATCATAGTTAAACAAAACATTGTTCCTGTTTACTTTATGACTTGTTGTAATTAATAAAAATATTGTCCTCTGTAAGTAATTTAATACTAATGTAGCTCCAATAACGCCGTCATATTATCACAAGAATAGTCTTCAGACATAAACAATAAACACGTGGATCAGTAGGCTATCTGAAATGACCCATATAACGCCGGAGATTATTTACGGTACGGAGATGGCCGAGAGGTGTTCTCACATGACGAGAACAATGACCCTGATTCTTTCAACCAATGCAACGAGTCGATGAAACATTCTGCATGCAAATTCGTACGCTCATAACATACAGCGGGGTTTTTAAAAAAATATATATAAACGGCCATGGACAGTCGATAGTAAATATATGTAAAAACCGCTACATATTGGAGTGTAGCAAATTCGCTGAAGCTGCCCAGGTCAAAGTGACATGCACTGACCCAAATTCCATTGACTATGGTTCGATATGATTAGCCATCAATGACACATGGCAGCCATGGCAACCAGCCACATTTTACAGCAACACAATCAACCAGAAACTATACCTGTCTGTGTTTTTACACTAATGCACTGAAGTAAAGAGGACATATAATGAATCAGTTAAGACCAGAAGTACGGACCTATACTGTCTACAATTCCACAAGATTCACAACCGAAACTATGGACCGTTAACATATGACTGGTTAGGACTTCACAACCATCCCCTCCTGTAAGCGAGCATTTGACCTGCTCTGCTATATTTACCGTCCATCAGGCACACTCAGATCATTGCACCCCAGTCACACCATTCTGCTTAATCATTTACTAACCTCAATTCTATAATTAGATAAGTGGTCAGTTTGACATAACGGCCTTTCATTTACCGAGAACTCAGGTATACATATGACTGGCTTTGGAGGAGCCGTTTAGACTGGTCCAGTGTGTATTTTCGTTATTTTGGAATAACACTTTCTTAGTTTGAACATATACCTGTTCAGAAAATTTTGTAGGTTGAGACCCGTCCGGGATTCGAACCCACGACCCTCAGAGTTAGGCACAGAATGGCTATTGGTTTTATATCAGCTGTCAGAATTATTGGATTGAAACAGTCCTGTACTATTTCCATCTTTTTTTATTTTTGTAACATGAAACAATATAACCGAAGCACTGGATTGTCTTAGATCGAGTTACACTGTCTTACCGTTACCTGTAATGTTGGAAGGAAACAACTGTTTTAGAATAAGTTTTCTATAATAATAATAGAAATAGCCTACCAAATCGCCTCGCATATACATCAATATTTATTATCTAAATTGACCCCATACACTCTATAAGCTTATACACGGTTTTGGATAAACGAAGAGAGAAATATTTGCCTGCCTCTACCAGATTTTATTTATATATTTTATCTACATATATCTTCATTTATTCAATATATACAGGTCTACATATAGGCCTATAGGAAACAGCAACTGCATTGTTTCAAGGTAAGCAATCGATGTATTCATATTAAACTGATGTTTTATTTTGAGACACCGTTTAAGTCAATGGCTAGTAAATATGATTCCTTCAAATAAAACACGTTGAAACCAAAATTGAGAATTTTATTCCAGACATATTTACCTCTCAATCATAATACAAATCGAGAAAAATATTGAAAGAAAATTCGCTCCGATTTAGAAAAGTATATATACAATCAACCATACCATGTGTGTAAAGGAATCTGTTGTAATTGTGGGTTGGTTTATGAATTATTGGCGTTCTCCATTATTTTTTCCTTTGTCATATCTATAGCTGTAGAGCGCTGGACTGCACGATAACTTATGTATCTAGCTGTATTAGCGCTGGATTGCACGATTGAACTTATCTTTAGAATTGTAGAGGGGTTTTCAACCGAGGCCTCGACATCATGACACGAGGCATCGACTGCTTTATATGGACATCAAATATATCAGGTTTTATACAAAAAGGCAACATGTAGATGGCGACACGATGGTTCTTACAAGCCACTAGCTTTGTAAACATAGCCAATACATACAATATTGATTTACTGTAATAACAGTTAATCAATATTGTATGTATTGGCTATGTTTACAAGTCTAACAAGCCACGATTTTGTCTCCACTCGACAATTTTTAATTCTCCTTTATGCTAATAACAAAGATGCTCTAGTTGATTAACTCTATTGCACTTAAGCGAGACTGGCCTCACAATCAGTATAATAGCCTATATTAAAGTATGCAGTCTTATATCAAATCTCTAAACAAATGCGACTAGTCTCTGCAGCCTAGTCACATCACGTTATTAGGGGAGAACGCGGTAATTATTACGGACTTAAACTTAAAAATTTATCTGTGTTCATAACCAGTGGAACTTTTTTCTCAAGTTTTTTTTGTTGCGGATGGATGTTGGTCATCCTATTAGTAAAAAAAAACCCACATCTATATGGAGGAAAACATATCTCAGTGTGGTAAAAAATAGTTTAAAATACTAAAAAAAAACAAAAACTATTTTAGGAAGTGTTCGCTATTCCCCACTTTCCTATTGGGAATACCAGACACTCCACGAGGTTAGTACGGACAAGGGAAGAATATAACCCGAAATTAGTCATTATAATACAATTATGTATTTGTTATTGATTGGTATGGATCATTCCGAATTCTAAAGCCAACTCCTCAATATAGCAATGACGATGAAGGAAAATAAATTTGTAAAACAATAGTTTCATTTTTTATATGGTAATATGGATAACACTTTCTTAGATTGAACAGATCATATTTCAGAAAATTTGTACGGACTAATTCCCGTCTAGGAATCGAACCTACGACTCTGCGAATCGAACCCACGACTCTTAGAGGCATTATTGAATAGCCAGCAGTGTAGACTGGGCACGTAACATCGACAAACATAGATTTTACAATCCCATCCTTACATAAAGCGGTATACCATCTGGGATGTCTCGGTAGAGAATGTAATCCGTATAGAGACTATGAATACGATTTGCACTTCATCATGAACATACATATACTTATAAATGAAAGTTAGTTAACGTCAAAATTGAATCGTAAATTAAGCGAAACGCTCACAAACATTTTCATAAATCGGACGATTTATTCTAAAAAAAACACTCAACCTATTCGTGAATACGTTAAAAAACCCTCTCTCGGTAAGTTTGTGAAAGAGCGGGGTCCGCAATTAACCCATGTCAGAAATGACCCCGTTCTCCCAGACAGGTTGCAAAGGAATGCATATACGTCAGCTGGTACAGATATACCAGCATCATTGCATAAAGTCTATTCCAGCGGACTTTAATTCCATAATCTGCTAATACAGATAACGCTGGATATATAGGACAGATTCTAAAGGCAGAATGACATATAAACTATGAAATAAGGTTATCGAGCTTATAAAGTAGAGTTAACTTACAACTGCAATAAAATATACACATGGATACATGTTGATAACGACAACGCATTTTATCGTCAACATCTATATCAGAGGTTTAGATCGATGTGCATTATTTGAACCGACCTTGCCTGTTACCACCGATTGTACACCCATTAGCATTATTTAAGGAAGTAATTCCTGGAGCAAATTAGTAAAAATAGCTCTACAAAAGAGATATATAGTTAGCAATCTTTGGTTACATAGTCTGAGAAATAAAACATGAAACTGTAATTATCTAGTCCGTTTTACTACGTTACGATGTTAATATAGGGTAGGTGCGCTTTAGTAATATTACAACTACTTATTCAGTCAGTCGTCAAAGTAAAGCCACAGAAATTATAAGCAACTGAACAAATGAGATAACTACTAAATATCACATGTTGTTCTTTCTCTCTTTGTCACGATCTCAATACATACGTATATGATATAATATTTGCGGAATAAACTCACCAAAAACCTGAACACACCCCTTTCCGATCCCCTTGGAGCCTCCCGTAACGAGGACTATCTTATCCTTATATCTTAACCCGGACATGATGGCTTCCAGTCTGGGCTGTGTATAACTGGAGCGAGTAATGATAATGTTTACCACTCCGCCTGTCAGCTGGTCTCTTGTCGTCTGCTATTGACCCAGATAAACTATCAAAGTTAATACCCCGTCACGTAACTCACAGACACTCGGGTATATCCGTAAGACCCAGTCGGAAATACTCGCTGTTGATCGGAGAAAATGACTCGTTGTGGCAATTATGGACATTTCTTTCGTCGCTGGGAATAGCCGTATTAGTCTATATCTGTGAAAAAAATTGAAAGAAAAATCTAACTGGTATCCCATTTATAATTAACTGATAGTCGTGACGCAATCACAAACCACTACAACTGAAGAAGCTCTCATATCATAATAGTTTTAATGGTAATGATTTTATTGACTGTAAGCATCTACAGCATATTTGTATTAAAAATACATTAAAGAGTGACTACAATTGACAGTAAGTTAGTAGAGTCTTCACACTGACAGCGATTGTGTGTTCAATTGTGATCGTACTCAAATGCACACCGTTCCTTGCTTAAATACGGTGGAAAACCGGAGAAAACCTGATTATATATTGTGCTAATAATAAAACTACAAGTGCTATTAGTTTGAGTTTTTAGCTGTTGTTGAAATCTTTATCAAGTTAAACTGTGTATTTAGGGAAAAGGCTTATCAACTCAAAATGTTTTAAGTAACATGTGTATCAAGTGAAAAGGTGTATCAAGTAAAAATATTTATAAACATAATAGGTGTATCGAGTTTAAATGTGTATTTAGGTTAAGTATTAAGTGAAAAGAGTGCCAAGTGAGAAATGTACCAGTATGTGCTGCAGATATACCAAGTTAAAGATAGGGTATATACGGCCAATCATATAGGGCCTAAGATATAGGCCTATCAGTATCAAGATTTACCACTTTGAACAAATTTGTGGGAGAAAAGTATTAATGATATTGAAAAAAAAATCATTTGAGAGTTTTAGTTACATCGGTGAATAAATGTATAAAGTTCAAATATATCACTGAAACGGTTTATCAAATTGAAACCTCATTTATAAAGTATTCGAAATCAGTTGTGGTAAGCTTTCAATTAGTACCCGAATTGATTAATTAACCTAACTTATTCATCTCAACTGGTGGAAAGTATGTATTTACTGGATAAATATTCATACATGTCGAGGTGAGCATACTTCGAATTTTCGCATAAATAATAGACTACTGTTGCCTGGTTAACGCTAATCTGAATACCTTGACAAACAACACTCCAGTTAAATGTGCAGCTGATACAGGTACGTTCAAATGATACAATTCACCCAAGTTAATTAGCTCTTTAGAATTTAATATTGATTCTTTCCTTGAATGGCCGACATCTGGTCTATCCCCGTCTGCCAGGGTAGGTCTCTTCTAGATTGTCCCTTTCTGTATGTTGTACATTTGGGATACATTGTCCCCAAAAACTGGGTTGACGTGAACATCGTGGATCTTTCTGTGTTTTTCTCCAGTCATACTGTCTGTACTCTCTTCTGGACACATTGCTAAACATCAATCAATCACGAGAGACTACAAGACTCAATCGGTGTCAATACAAGTAACAATCGGGAGACTATAAGTCCCAATCGGGATATATTATTGCTTCCACTCATCTCCGAGATAAATGTACCGGTACGGAAAGTGTCGAAGAATGTTCGAGTTCTATATGTTTGCAAAAAGATCAGTTAACTGTGTTAAACTGGAATGACGAGTTCTGTCTCACAGAGTTCATTACCCTTTGTAAAACGTTGAGATGGGATAACGTCTGGTCAAGACAGGCCTTTATACACAGCTATGTATTGAATGGCGTAAGGCCACCATTATTTACTTCCGTGTTGGTAGCCTCTAATATCAATAATTTTTGTGTCTTTTAGAAAGTGAAGATTAACAGTATTTTCGTTATTTTGGAATAACACTTTCTTAGTTAGAA
>JARFOD010143867.1:0-12930 GCA_031763545.1 Mopalia muscosa | reverse complement strand
GTGGACAGATTCAGCCCAACTGAAGGGCGAATTTTCTCTAAATTTATGGACAGGTTCTCTCTAACTCTTGAGCTTTTCTGTAATGTGATGCGCATGTTTCTTCTAATTGGGTGGACATATTTTCTGTAACTCTAGTGAAAAATGTGCTTAAATTTTGAGGACAGATCTGCACTAACTTTGTAAATAGACTCATTCTTTCTTTATAGACAGAGTATATTTACCTGTTCTAAATTTGTGAACAGATTCCCTTTAACTTTGAGAATTCTGTTGAATTTATGCATAGATTTCTCTTATTTGTTGGAGAGGGTTTATCTACCTCTAAGGGGAAATTTGCTATGCGTGTTTGGCCACATCTGTTTTAGCTTCGTGGACAGATTCGCTCTGGCGTTGGGGACATTTTGGTCAGATTGGATTTTAGTCTGTCGACGGATTAGCTTTCATTTTGTGTCTAGGTTAGCTCTGTAGAAAATGCTATAACTTTCAGGACAGAGTATAAGATAAGACAAAACTCTCCTAACGTTTTTAACCGAGGTACTTTTGATATAGCACTACGTGTCAAATAATGTGTGGTTTCCAACATTAAAGGACTACGATGATGCCTGCAAATATTTAGCAGATATAGCAGTTATAAAAACATAAATCTAGATGTTTCATAAATCATTGTTAATTTCAGCAAAAATCTCTCATGTAAATTCCATTATCGTGGATACTGAAATGGAAATTCCAGTATCACGGATGCCCTTATGGAAATTCCAGTATCACGGATGCCCTTATCGAAATTGCACTATCACGGTTGGTGTAATGAAAATTCCAGTATTTTGGAAGCCGTTATGGAAAGTCCAGTATCGCAGATGCCAAAATGGAAATTCCAGTATTACAGATGCCGTTATGGAAATCCAACATCACTGTATTTCCAGTATCACAGATGTTGTAAATGAAATTCCATTATCACGGATGCTGTAATGAAAATTCCAGTATCGCAGTCATATAGATTCCAGAATCACGGATGCCGTAATAGAAATTCCAGTATAACGTATGCCGTAATAAAAATACCAGTATCACGGATGCTGTGAAAGAAATTTTAGTATCACGGATGCCTAATGGAAATTCCAGTATCACGGATACTGTAATGGAAATTCCAGTATCACGGATACTGTAATGGAAATTCCAGTATCACGGATGCTGCAGTGTAAATTCCAGCATCACGGATGCTGTTATGGGAATTCCAGTATCACGGATGCTGCAGTGTAAATTCCAGCATCACAGATACGTCAATAGAAATCCCAGTATCACGGATACGGTAATGGAAATTCCAGTATCACGGATGTCGTAATGGAAATTCCAGTATCATTGATACTGAGATGAAACTTCCATATCAAGGATACTGTGATGGAAATTGCAGAATCATGGATGCTGTAATGGAAACTGTAATGGAAACTTCAGTATCACGGATGCTGTACTGGAAATTCCAGTATCACAGATGCTGTCATGTAAATTCCAGCATCACGGATGCTGTAATAGATTTCCCAGTATCACGGATGCTGTAATGGAAATTCCAGTATCATCGATGCTGTAATGGATATTCCAGTATCACGGATGCTGTAATGGAAATTCCAGTATCACGAATGTTGTAAAGTTTGACAAAAAAACAAAACCGATGGTGCAAAGAAGAGTTATACTGTGCTCGACATGATTCACCTTGAAATTGTATTCGGACTTGTTGCAGACTGGTTTCCTCCTTTCTGTTAAACTGAAAGAGATGAAAGAATGAATATATTTGCCCTAGCTGTGTACAAATATTACGATTAGCCTTCCAATCTCAATCTGTTAGCATCTGATCAAACAGAAATAAGATTGCATTTGTGATCGTTTCTACCTTATCAAATTAGCATAATAGACGTAACACAAAGAAATATTATTTGAATGGGGAATTAGTTTTTGTGAAATATTGTTGGTGGATCACATCGCCGTAATGTACACGGAATACACTCATGGAAACAGTGATGCAGTGAAGTCAACAAAATCCGCCTCGGTCAAATATATTAAAAATAAAAAAGATGTAATACTTCATTAAGATGACATGTCATTAAAGTATTATTATCCGTTATCAAAATTCGTGGTGTTCTGATTGGTCCATTTGTATGGGAATAAAAACCCTTCACCCCGTGAGCTTTCTCATGTTACAAGATCACACGGGTAATAAAAAAAAATAAACATGGCCGTCTCCATTGTGTTTGCAATAATTTTGGTTAACAAAAACATAGCTAAAAACATATCTGCCTTTTCAATCCCTGAACTCTAATGAAGCTAAACTATCGAGAAAATCATTTTGGTGGCCAAATTTTGCAGCGCTTGTTGATCCTATGAAGGCAAACATATTTTCTAAGTGTTGAAGTGAACAAAACTTGACAAGTGCGGCTTGACGGATAATAAACTTTTTTTTATCGGGGTGTAGGCCTATTGGACTTTTATGACCATACACCCTTTGAAAAACCTCAATAACTAATAGTCAAAGCAATTTTACATCATGTCTTGCACCCATGACAACAATGTTATACCTTTTTTATTATTGGGCATGTCGAGTCCTGGTTTCAATAATGCAGAACATATAAACTCCTTGATGTGTCAAAGTGGTCAGATTAATTTTTTGCCACAATATTTTGAACGTATTATGATATTTGGATTGAACGTTTCTAGGTATACTGCGCTAACGTTAATATAATAATAGTGACGTTTTTTGTCTCTATTTTGCGTCGTGTGATTAATTGTTCAGTGTTGTCTCTTTTTATCGGCAGCGAAGACGTAGGTGGCTTCCTTTTCCTGTTCAGATGGAATGCCTTCATATAAATAAACTATCGAGTGAAACAGCGTAAAACACCAACGCACAGGGGCAATGTTCACAAAGAGTTTGTATGATTGGTTGGGATTATTTCACTTGTAGTAGTATTGTTATACTCTAGAGAACATTGAATGGATTTCCGAGAAGTGTTCATTAACCGAGGCTACACAAAAATGATCATACACAATGCGATTGCGGAATTGTTTGATTATTAGAAATACCTGTTAACATACCCTTTTTCATTTGATTGTTAAAAATTCAGACAATATTCATCACGAATTGCTTTATTCACGACACTGACGGTGTGACGTTAATAGCTTCACTGGTCAAAATAATTATCTCAATAAAATTTAGTTTTTCATAGTTTGTCAGTATTCAGCTGGTACGTTTTTGTATGTGGCTAGGTGTTTCTGTCTATTTTGTGATGTTAGTTCACTTTTAAAGGAATTCATTTGCAAATTTTTCTCACCTTTCATTTAGAAGAAAATGCGTTTCTGCGAAGGTCTACACAACGATTGGAACGTACGAACACGTTGGACAAATATAATCAATTTAGCCATGTATTAAAATGTTACAATTGTCTGATGATCAATTAATCAATTCGACAGGGATTAATCCAAAACTAATTAAATGACAGTAAAATGAGAAACTACATGTACTGGTTATATGTCATCCAAATAAGAGTAGGCAGCAAACGAATGAACTTCAGGACATGTGATTGTGTGCATTAGGATTTGTCCGGTGATAAGGGTTTCCGATCAGAGAGTAATTGATTAATCTTTAAATGATGTCTGGTGGTAAAATATGGGACGTGCACTTATCTCTCAGACCTTAAGTGATTAGGTAATTTGATATAAAAATGTATTTTGAGCCGCGATCAGCAAATCTTAAAATATCATTTTAACAAATTAGAGCCTTTAGAGCTATTGTCATGAGCCCACTGCACGGCGGATTCCTCACATATCTTCCAGCATATCGATGTTACATATCACAACAAACTTTGTAGGAGCAAGAAACACAACTCAAAGATGCATTGAGTGGTTGGTGTATTCAGGTTGTGTAGGTCATCCGACAAATTTACCATCTCAGATTTAAATTGAGTAGTTAATACAAGTTTTATTGGAAGCCCGGGTTAATTGATTGTGGTAAGCCCGGGGCTCCTAGTAATCAACCAATATCTGTAAGAGATCCAATTATCATTTGTAAAAAAACAAATTCGAAGATAATTTCCAAATGGATTCTTAATGTACGGGATGCCGTTTTCGTTAATTAAGCCTTAGCAAACGATATTCTTTATATCGGACGGAAACTCAACAGTGAACGTAAAGTCCTGTACGATAAATTTTCTCAGGCTTTAGGCAGAGAGCGCTAATATGTCGGACCAAATGTTTTGATGTTAAACTATCATCTAGCACGTTGTCGTCATTCCGTAGCTGGTGGGCAAATTCTTTAGAGAACCGAATTTAAGAACAGATTTCCCAGCTGATTGCGCTTTGCTTAATTTTAACCTTAGGACTCTTGTGGTGAATGTCAACCGATATTGTCATTGGTTCAAGTAAACAAACGTACACTCGGGCCCTATATTTAACCTGGTTTTCGATGTGATGGGCGCTGTCTTTGCTCAGCGCTCGAGGAACACCTTCTTTGAGTGGTACACCTTCTTATAAAAGTGAAATATGCATGACCACGACGTTCGGCATTAATCACTATATTCAGTTAACTGACAATGTATACTAACCGGCCGTCATTTCTTGGCATGTGAGCAACAGCAGTGAGGTCTCGTTTTGATGTATTCTTCAAGTTCAAATTTAAATAACCAATGGATATCGTGGCAACATGTTAATTGTTAACTTTTTATTTTTCATGTAGTTGGTATCTCTAACAAACAATAAAATATACTTTAACACTCCATGTCAAGGCTATCTCGTAATCTGTATAGCTTTGCTATTGACATAGCATTATTTGTTAACCTTGCACATATATTGTTAGACTGCGACAGCTTCCTGAAAGCAGATAGTTCTGTTTTCTCATGTTCAGTACTTAGGTGCTGTAGGTTGAGAAAAGTAAATATTTAAAAAGTGTTTTAACAGCAGAAACACTAAGGGATCAAACTCACGGTACATGCAATACAGTCTGGAGGGATATTAAATGCACTGATAAGCTTCTATCATATATATATATATATATACATATTAGGTGTTTTATAACATATATAATAGTTCTATTTATTGATAAAGTTCCATGATTTGGCGCAATTTCGGATACAAGATGTGAATTTTATGGACTCATTATCTTAATTGTGGTAAATTGACCTGTACGGGAAAGATGTTTTACTGGTTTTGTCAAAATGCATATTAATCAAACAATAATGGACCAGTGCTATTAACACTCGATTTACAATCTTCGAGGAAAAACGGAGGAAAAACGGATAGATTGCTCGTCCGATAATTATCCTCTAAATCCTTTCCAAACAATAGACAGATACTCAATCATTTTCTTATTTCTTGTTTTTTTTAGCTGGATCCAGAAAGAACAATTCAGAGGCCACACTCGTCACGCTTTGCTCATTTTAGCATAAGATCTTGATATTTAAATAACCTTTCAATCCTTTTATTTTGATTGGCGTTCAAAGCATATCACTCAACGGACAAGGATGTAGAAATGCTTAGTTGGTGAGAAATAGAGGGCTACCTCGTTTAGTCCAGTTGATGATTTTGGCAGTGTATAGAAACGCTATAGAAAGTCTATAGTCTGTTCGGAGTCACAAATGTGAAATAGGTTCATTAGTAAGACATGAAGTGACCTTAATAACATTAATTGGTCCAATTAGGGAGCGACTGAGCCCCAAAGCAGCTCCCATAATCGTTTGGTCTGTTGGAAAAAATAAACTAAGTGGAAGTATGACGTGTGTCTGATTGCGATATCTGTGGGTTGTGTCGTGTAGTTGTCCTTCGTGTAAATGTGTGTTGTTAGTGGTGTGTGTTATGAACTTACATGTATTATGATTGTTTACTGTTGATTTTCTTCAAGAAATGATATTGTGTTATCACACCGCATTTTATTTTCAAGCAGAAATTGATCAGAGTACAAAAAAGCAGTTTCATTTAATCCACTGTTAGATGTCGGATTACAATTGAAATCTCTGCAGACAACCCAGGTGACAATTGTAAAAGGATCATTGTTCTCCAGGGAAAACATGTAAGGTATGTAGGGACCTATTAACACCCGTCACAGGAACACTTAACACGTCCAACAAGATACATTTACCACAACTCTCATATACAACTCTTATAACTCTGGGATAAGTTGTTGGAAGTACTGTCTCTAACATCAGATAAACTAGCTGATAAGGGATAAGAGATAGCCCTTCAACTGTCGTTGTGTCAGCTAACAAAGGGTTACATTAAATGACGTTTCGAACAACCTGGCCCTAAATAACAGTATATTTTGCATTATTTCGCCTTTACCTGCACTCGTTTGGACTCCACACGTTTGAACAATCTGGTATAGGAAATACCTCTGTCTCAGTGTAGCTATTAATATGTTGATATGATGACTGCAGTACTGGAGGTTATCGGTGGAAAACAGAACAAACTTTTAAAGAACCCTTTCTAATACCCGTATTCCTAGTCAAACCAAAGAATTCAATTTATAATTTAATAGTGCTGACCTCAATAAATATTTACGAGGGTTGATCAGTCCAATGCTGAAGTATCTACACCAGGGTGCCGTCCTTAACGTTTGTTAATGAATGTCAGGATAAATTTTACTGGTGGATTTTGGGGTAGTGGTGCACTATATCTTCCCAATGTGCTTGTGGTTTCTAATTGTGCAGCCTGTTAGTCTTCCAGCGTTCTTCATTTCTGAAGTATGAAAGCTTAAGTGTTGACATAGTTAATCTGTATTAAACAATTACTAACCGGATCAGAATAAGATTCGTGCTCTTTGATATACCTTCTGATGGCTTCTTTTGACTTTGCAAACAGAAACAAATTAGTTAAACGACTCAGTATTTGTAGACCAACATAAAACAATCGAGTTCTTCTTCTGAGAGATTCAAACATATTTGTATGGATTGGCAGAAAAAAATGAATTGTATTATTTCAACCAAGTTGTCGACCTGCAATTCAATTTGAGATGGAACCGATGAGAATAGTAATGAACACATTGTCTTTGAAATTGACCCCATTTAGTCTGATTTGGTGGTCATTTAATGTTGCGCTGATATTTCAAACATGGTGCCAATCTAATTATGTGGAAAATAGATTTTACTGACAAATTGTGTAATCTAAGTATGGAATTTTG
The DNA here is from genome assembly GCA_031763545.1 of Mopalia muscosa. NCBI lineage: Eukaryota > Metazoa > Mollusca > Polyplacophora > Chitonida > Mopaliidae > Mopalia > Mopalia muscosa. The sequence goes on along the minus strand of JARFOD010143867.1, from coordinate 5,786 downwards.
TCCACGAATAACATTTCAAAACCTTAAACCAGAAAGACTGTTTTCCTTGCGCTAGCTTTTTGTATTATCTGGCGCATTGCATTCCTACGTTAAAGAAATATTAACTTTTGTATAGTTTTCTTAGCATGTATAGTAAAAACATATTTATGACCCTCTGCCAGTGTTTTCAACAGAGAAGGTTTATCGCCTGTACTTGGATGAAAATTCAATCATTCTACCATAAGCCTTTAAATTTCGATTAGAGCAGTGGCCCTACTAACTAATGATCCGAGTTCGATCCCTGGTGAATTGAAGCGGATATACCGATTCACAGAATTGAAAGGGCATTCAGTAGGCCTGCTAAGACAATAAGTGAGCTCAATGGCATCATTCGGTCCAATTAGGGAGCGAGTTAGCCCCGAAGCAGGTCTCTTAATCGTTTGGGTATGTTGGAGAGATACCCTCTGTTAGTCGGAATCCTAAGTGGAAGTGTGACGTCTATCTGATTGCGATGTATGTGTGTTGTGTCGCGTGGTTGTCCTTTCTGTAAGTGTTTATTGTCGGTTGTGTGTACTATAGAATGTAGTACTTGAAGAATTAAAAATTTGTTTTCATACACCATTTCATTCTCCAGAACAAATAAATTACAGTAGAAAAAAGCTTTTTCATTTATTCCTCTGTGTGATGTCGGATTCCAATTGAAAGCTTCTGTGCAGACAATCCAGGTGACAAATGTTAAATGATCATTGTTCTCTTGGGAACACATCTAAGGTATGTTGGGGCCTTGTAACATCCGTCATATGAACACTCAGTATGTCAACAAAAAAAAACATTTGTGGCAATTTTCATGATAACTGTATTATAAACCACATGCAGAGCGGTGAGCAGAAGCACGCTACCGCCCTGTTTCTCCATATAGTATATCATAAATGTATGCCTGCACCACAATCAAATGCACTTTAATGTTTACTAGTAAAGGTTTGATAAATAAACATACACTTCCTATACTTCTCCAGAGGCTAGCCGTATGACATGGATAGAAAATAAATTGATCCCAAGAGGCTCTACCTTATCTGTATATTAAATTGTGAGGCGAGAAACCTGCGATTCCCCACTGATTCTACACGTATGTAAACAATTGATAGCCCTGACATTAACGGTGGACTTAGGTAGTTATTGCAATTCCCGTCGGTCGTCAAGAAGGTTTTGCTTCTGACAATGACTATTAAAAAGATGGACTGATATTTAAAATGAATCCTGAATAATGAAAGAGGCTAGCGGGTCAAGTTCAGTACTAACTATTGATTAATGCCAACTACTCACCAACTATTGATGGATGCCAACCATTCGCCGACTATTCATGGATGACAATTACTCACCGATTATTCATGGATTACAACAAAGTACCAGTTGTATTTGGGTGATCACAAGTCGCCAACTAATCATGATTATAAGCATTTACAAATCATGAAGAAATCATTGGATAAAATGTCCTTTTATTGTCAATATTGTGATATCCTGTTTAACTGTGACACCAATTAACAAAATAAAACAATTGTAACGATATTTAAATAAAGGTTATCACAGTGTGCGTTATTCTAAATCGATTAATAAAATTGATTGTTTTCCATTCGCACTACTTTTTGTGAGAAATATCCAGCAAACTTTGGAAGTGTCCAGCTGCACACCACCACTTAATAACCTTCTGTAATAGTTAAAGGATAACACCAACCATTTTAAGTTTGTCTGTCAGAAGTAAGAAAATGGTATCCTAAAATATAAAAATAATGAATTAATTAATTTGGAACATCATTATTTTCTCTAAATATTTTTTTCTATTGAATTCTTAGCATTAAAAGTAAGCCTACTAGTACTAAATATCAACATTGTGGAACTTTACAAGGTCATCTTGCAAACTACCATTATTATTATACCATCTGGCAATAATGCTTACAGTTCTTTCAGTTCCTCTTCAGTCATGAATATCTTATAAATGATGCTCTACTTCTTTTCTGGAATTCTCTATTGCAAACATTATAAAGAGAAATAAAGCATATGTATCCGGCTATACTGACATCCATTAACCTAAATAATTATGGTTGTCTGGAAATCTGTGACGTCTCCTCATTGCCTATGTGTTTATCTTATCTCATAAATTGCCATGATACCAAAAATTTAGATATGTGTATATGTATCTTCACGCCTTTTGGCTGCTATGCGGTCGTAGTTCACTGGTTAGCATGCCGGACTACTGATCCTCCTTCGATGTTGAGCTTACAGGTTCGAGACCCCTATAGTCTGACTGTCGTATTGATTTTGACGATGGTCTCTCTTGGCTTTTCAAAGTATTTGATATAGGCAAGACGAGAAAGTGAAAAACCGGCGTAATACTCTTGAGTATACGATGTCTAACCCAACCGAAAAAAAACAATCTCTCAGTCAACCCATTTAGTCAGTAAATGTAGTAATTTTTATTTTTCTCTCGTTAAGATGAACATCAACAAACACTCCATCTTAATATTTTGTTCAACAACTTCACGAAACCCACAGTGTTCAATGGAACCGTTTGTCTGATTTATACATAAAAGTCGTTTCGAAGTTGTTCACCGAAGCGCCGCCTTAACTACTTTTAATTTTAGGTTCTGATTATTAAAAAATTAACCATCAAATGTCGAAACGCAATTTTCAAAAAAGTCTCTTGCCCTCCAAAGGAATTTATTTATCTATGGACACCCATCTCCAGATTGTCTCCATTATTGATGGTATGCTTATTTACTTTTCATCGTGCTAAATATGTTTCAACTCTAAGTACTGTCATATATATTTCAGGGTCCGACTAATTACCCCAATGTACCCCCCAATGTAACCCCAATGTACCCTAATGTAAGGCACAGAGCAAGGGAAATGTTTTTCTCATGCTACAAACAACCTTTTTCAAGCGATATTCGATCTAATTTTGATACATACCGAGGAAAACATTTATTTACCGATCGGATCGCCATTTTACCCAAGTGCAAGCGGAAGTAACTCTGTCTTACAGGAGAAATAACTCTGTGTAAGCATACTGTGAAATTTCCACTCATGGCCAATGCACCCCAATTTAAGGCAGGGAGTAATAATAAATATTATAATTTATTTTATAAATATTAGAATTTATTCTAACAATAACAATAAAGACGTTTTTACTTTACACAACGCTTTTCTAATTGATATACGACTTCAGTGGTGAGATATTCTGAAAGAATTCTGATTTTACCGAAGATTTATCATTTACCTCAATGTATTCCAATGTAAGGCTGGGGTAACAATATAGACGTTTTGACACTATACAAGGCTTTTCTGATTGATATACGACTTAAGTGGTGAGAAATTTCGAAAGAATGATTGGTTTTACCAAAGATTTATCATTTACCCCAATGTAACCTAAATTCATGGCGAACCAAATTGACAATGGACAATGATTGACTTGCATATCTCTAATAAACTGTATATAGGTCTAAGTTTCATTTATGCTATTTGTACGAAGGGGTCACAATATCGTGTGAGGAAACTATCTACTAAAACATATCATTGTAGAAAATAGTGTGATTTGTTTGTTAATTACATAATGGAAGGTAGATTTTATGTTACATTTATATTGATTGAGGTCTCGGTTTGATTGCATTCATAACGTGTAGACTACTTTACACGAAGCGACATATAAACACTATATAAACTATAATCGAGTCTCTCAAAACAATATTGGTCTAGTTACATAGTTGCTGTTTTCTTTAACAATAGTCTTAAGATCATAAGATAGCTAAAAATTAGCTTGCAAGATTGAGTCAGTTGGATTGATGGACGGCTGGACTGACAAAATCATAAAATGCTGGTACAGATAGTACAAGAGGATATATAAACTGTATTGATTATTGCTGTACTTTTATCAAGCTATTAAAGAAAAACAAGCATAGTTATTGTGACGAATTTCCAATAGGTTATCTGTATTAGCTCTTGTGGATCGTACGACATAAATTAATTTGTCGTCTGATTAAATATTTATATCGGACATGAAATTGCTTTGAAATCAAAGTTATTTGCTTAATGGACTTCAGTGTTCTTTGATGTTAGACAAATAACAGAGTGAGCATCAATTGACACACCTGGTTATAAAAGTGAAAAACCCGTGACGAGGATGACGTTCAGCATTAATCATTGTATTTAGTTAACTGACAATTTATACTAGCCACCCGTTATTTACTTGGCATCGTGAGTAACAGTAGTTAGGTCCTGTTTTTTTGTGTATTCTTCAAATTAAAAATTATATTTTACTGGTCTGTCATTAAAGATGTATAATATACCACCTGTCTGGTAACCATCGATATCGAGACATATGGGTACACAATGGTAATAACTTGTTAAATGGAAGATATCCTTTTCAGGTATCTGGTATCTCTAACATAAACTATAAAATATACTTTTAACAGAGCATTATTGATTAACCTTTCACCGAGATTGTTAGAACCGTGAAAGCTTCTCGTAAGGAAGCAGTTCTTTTACTTCAAGTTCAGTCCGTACTTTGGTGCTGTAGATTCTGAAAAGTAAATATTGAAAAATGTGTTTTAACAACAGAAACAGGAAACAATCAAACTCACCGTACAGTAAATATATGTTTGAGGGTTAGAACATGCACTGACACTTATTAGCTGATATATATTAGGTGTTTTATAATATATATATCTCAGTCAGTAGAGTGTTGGGGCTTGTAACCCAAAGGTCCCGGGTTCGATATCTATATCTATATATATATATATATATATATATATATATATATATATATATATATTTGTGTGTATTTGTGTATGTATGTAAGTTTGCGTGTGTTGGGTGCGGGTGTATATATGTATGTATGTATGTATGTATATGTATGTAATATGTGTATATATATATATATGCATATATGAGTATACACTCTTTATTTATATTATTCTTCTTATTAATTTATTCATTGTTTTCGTTTTGCAGATCCGGGAAAACTGTACATAAATACAAAAAAATTAATTGTATTATGTGGGTACACAATATAAGCATGTCGCTTAATGTCTATGTTACCAAAATTAAGTTTTTTAAAAAAGCGCACGGATAGGGTAGGGACACACACCCGCTCACATGTGTCGAGACTTGAGCTACTCGGTTGTGGACTACACAACCACAGTCCCACCGGGGGCGCAGAACAATACGGCGTACGATACCCCTTGGCGTAGAGCTCCCCAAGCTCCCACGCCAACCACTTTTCGGTCGTGTCTTTGCCGATGTGTCCCAGTATTTGTAAACAAATTTCCTTACTGTTGAAAAATTACCTGTTAAGTAAGAATCCAACTCACATCAAAATTCAGAAATTGAAAGTTCAAAATTAAATTCAGAATGGGTAGTCCTCCTATTGGCTTACAAATTGACGTTGGTAGGTTCCATAGCGCACATCCAGCCGATAGATATTGCTGTTGTCAGTACAATGTGGTTGAGGACCAGTCTCATTTTCTTTGTACATGCCCTGCTCATGAACATATTAGATGCCATTATATTCCCTCAAAGTATTTGAAATATCGCAGCCTCCATGTTTAATATGTTGATGTCTGCACACGGGACAACCCTTAAAAAGGTTATGGTTTACCGTCATCATTCTATAAGACAATGGAAAGTAATGTTGATCTAAAAATTAAATTTACAATTGATTGCACATGCATGATTGCAACTTTGTTTTGTTACATAGTTTTGCCATATGTTGTAAGCTATGTATGTTTGACAATACAATTATGTTATTTTTGTAT